>CALNHX010009359.1:0-50653 GCA_940337035.1 Agriotes lineatus
TTATTATTGTAGTGATTGCAGTGATCTAATGGCTTTATTTTATTTAATTCTTATTCTCTGGGTTTTATTTTAAATTTTGATATCTTACATTTTGCGCACAGTCTTTAGCATTGTAATAACCTTAGTTATTCAACTCTAATCGACTATTAAAATCAGATTAAGACATAAACCATGAATACCGGATATAGGACAATTGTTTTATTAAGTAATTAATAACTGCCTGTATCATACGTTTAACAGCTTTGTTAACAGTAATATTTAATAAATACGTAATTTTTATAGACCGAACTGTAACCTGTAAATATCTACACCATAATAATATTTCTTTAGGAACTTGGTTTTTTATTAATATATTGTCGTGATCTAATAGCTTTGACTTATTCTTATTCTCTGGGTTTTATTTTAAAATTTTGATATCTTACTTTTTGTCTGCAGTCTCTAATTGTAATAATGTTGAGTATTAGTCGTGCAGATTTTTCAAATGTATTATCTGCTAATATTTTCTTTAAGTATTTTTCCACCTCTTTACCGAATTAGCTTGCGGATGTCTTATACTACAAAAACCAACTTTTATGGCGTGCTGACAAAGTCATATGATAAAATTTCCTACACTGCATACGATAAGTCAACGACCTTGCATAACAAGCAAGTCTGCACATGCATAACGTAAATAAATGTGTATCGGTGGACTACTTACGAATGATTTACAAATACCGTTGTAAGAAACCGAAATTCTAATGATAAAATTAAACCACCACTCTAATTAATAACTGCCTGTATCATACGTTTAACAGCTTTGTTAACAGTAATATTTAATAAATACGTAATTTTTATACACACCTGTAACGTGTAAAATCTCTACAGCATCATAATATTTCTTTAGGAACTTGCTTATTTCTAAAGCGAGGGGGTGCTGTACATAAATCCAACCGAAATAAATAACTATCGGCTCGAGACTGTGTATTTAATAAAGTACTGGAAAAAACACTTAATATTTACTTTGCTTACAAACAATGTTGCAGATTTCTCAATGTCTCTAAGACCGCAACACTTTTGTATTATGTTATATACTGTCTACCGCTTAAACAGTCCTCCAGTGGGATCGAACACATTACCTATCTACTAAAAGATGCTTCCAATCGGCCTATTCGAGTTAAATATCCAGACATACATCTTGTCGAAAGCGTAATAAAACAAAAACCTAACAAGTTATTTAAAATGGTTTGGATTTTTATATTGCATCTTTTTAGCTGGAAATAATTCGATATATACTATTAGACCACAATTAATTCGGTTTATTTTTTAGCAACCTTGCACATTTTCTCAAACAGGTAGTTAAAACAGGGTAGTTGAATAGCAGCCCAACCCCTCTTTCTTACCTATATTATAGTGGCTGTCAGCAAAAATTCCTCCAGACAACAATAGCTTCATTGTCCAATTATCGTGCTGATTTTAAAACAATGGATGTCATTGTTCTATTTACCAGCTTTGCACATTTTAATCTCCAGACAACAATGGCTTCATTGTCCAATGTCGTACAGATTTCTCAAACAATGGATGTCATTGTTCAACAACATCCTGCAAGAATAAACATGTCTGTCAAACGATGACTCACATCCGGTCGAGCCTGAGAAAATGTTGATAGCTTCTGATTTACTGATAACATCCTGCAAGAATGAACATGTCTGCATCCCAGACGCTCGAGCGTGGGAAAATTTCAAAAACTACACTTTTAACCCAAAAAATTCCCGGAAGTGGCACGTGACCTAGGTGAGGCCCGTGACCTCGCCCGTGACCTTCGACTAGACTTAGCCAAGTTTCAAACCAGAGGCCAATGACCGGGGCCCGTGACCTTGACCCCGACCGTGACCTTCGACTAGACTTAGCCAAGTTTCAAACCAGAGGCCGCCACGTGACACTTAGCCAAGTTCCAAACCACCGGAAGTGCGCCAGAACCCCTCTAGGTACTCTACTGGAGAATAATAATTATTCTTCTTGGGCAGGACGGGAACAGGAAGGGGATCGGGAACGGAATCTGGAATCGGTATTTCTGGGAATCTCTGGAAAAATCTCGGGAAAAGTCTCTCGAAATGAACGATGCAACTGCTTTTATATGCCTCGTGTCGTGTTACTTAGGTGGGGAGAAGCGGCGCGAGGATTGAATCTTGGCGTCTACGATGTAGCTCGGGTCTGCGCTAGTTATCTTTCCTTCAAGCGTCGGCCAGATGTAACTTAAGATAACGCTGGACTGGGCGATGCGTAAATTAAACACATTCTTAATGTGTAATTATAATTTACGCGGAAGATAGCGTTACAGTATCTATAAAATTTCCAGCTCTACACCTGTTCGTTCTAGTTATTTTCACTCTTTTGTTAGCACTGGGTCCCGGGTATGACGTTAAACTGCGTCCAATGCTAAACCGACCGATCACCGGTATAAATGATCATCTCTTCACTGCCAACAGCCTCTCATTAGAGAGTGGAAGAGCAGGCCGAGCTTAGGGCACTCTCTTGCCCTGGGAGTGAGAAACCGCCCCCTGAAGGCGGATGAACCGCAATGGTTAACAGCATAGAATCAGGCAGACAACGGGAAACCACCTGATTATTATTATCCCAGAGAGTATTATGAGGAAGATCAGTGATATTAATTATAATTTACCATGCGATCCGGTTAGTAACCGGCCCCAGATTGGGTCCGGACCTACTGGTGAGAAATGTGCTACCGGCCAAGTGAATGCGGGTAACCAGGCAACTGTTGCGAAATGTGCTACTGGAAGACAAACCCAATTAAAACTGCGCCAAAAGATCAATTTCGGTACCTGGAATGTTAGGCGCCTGTTACAAACAGGAAAACTACATATATTAGAAAGGGAACTGTCTCGTGAAAATGTCAAGGTATGTGGTATTTCGGAAACCCATTGGAAGGGCAGAGGCCATTTTGAAACTAATGACCATGCAGTGTACATTTCTGGAGCTACTGAAACCGGTCGGAATGGAGTCGCAATAATAGTGTAAAAAAGAATATCTAAAGCCGTCGAAAGCTATCTCCCAATAAGTGATCGGCTAATTAGAATAACTCTAAACGCTAAGCCCACAAAAGTAAATATTTTACAAGTATATATGCCAACCACAGATGGGCCAGAAGAAGACGTAAAAGCTGTGTATAAGGATATAGAAAATATTCTTGATACAATTCCACACAAGGAAATAATCATGATCATAGGAGATTTTAACTCAAAGGTAAAGGCGACGACCATCTTCGTCATGTAATTGGAAAGTATGGCATAGGAAAAAGGAACGAGCGAGGAGAGCAACTGATACAATTTGCAATTGATAATGATTTTGCAATAATGAATACAATGTTTAAACATCACCTACATCGACTCTCCACTTGGACATCTTAAAAAAAAATATATAAAAATCAAATTGATTACATCCTAATGAGAAAGCGATGGAAAACTTCTATATCCAACGTCAAGACTCGACCTGTTGCTATTTGCCCGTGCGACCACAAATTGCTAAAAATTGATTTCAAAATTAAACTGCACACTACATCCAAAGGAGTTGACATCGGTAAGCTGTCATTGTTAGATACTACCACATTTCAAGAGGTTCTACGAACATCTATGAGATCAGGGCCTATCCGTTGCTCTAATAAAACCTGGTTGAACACTAAAGAACTGATAAATAACGCTTTGAAGAAATCTACGCCAGTTCTTTTCCGTAAGCGCAATAAACACTGGATGACGAATAGAACATACCAACTAATAGAAGAAAGATGACAAGCCAAACTAACAAACAACAACATCGAAGTGGCCCTGCTAAATACTGAAATTAAACGCGCATGTAAATATGGTAAAAACAAACAGATCAAAGAAATATGTCTCCAACTTGAACAACACTCTACCCGACACGAATCGAAACAACTATATGACAAAGTAAAGTATCAGTCACGAGAGTTTAAACCCCGAACACAAATCATCCATGATGAGCAGGGCAATACAATAACGAACGTCGATGAAATTGCTGAGGTTTGGAGGAGATACTGTCTTAATCTCTTTGATAATAAACAGCTTTATAGAGAAGTCGACAATTTAATTAACATAGAAGGCAATATTGAACCAAGTATCTTGCGTTCAGAAGTTGAAGTTGCAATAAAATGTCTAAAGAGTGGAAAAGCTTCTGGAAGTGATGGTATAACCGCAGAAGTATTCAAAGCGATGGGCAATATTGGAGTTGATGAACTACACGAAATTTGCAACGAGATATGGAATACCGGAAAGTGGCCTGGAGAATGGTGTGCATCAACATTCGTGCCGTTGTATAAGAAGGGTTCTCCTGCAGTCATTACAGAACTATTGCGCTAATTCCACATGCAAGTAAAGTCCTACTGAACATCCTCCATAAATGTCTGAAGGTTTTTCTCCTACCACAAATATCAGATGAACAAGCTGGCTTTATACCAGGCAAAGGCACTAGAGAACAGATCTTTAACGTCCATCAATTGATAGAGAAAGCACGAGAGTTTGGTATAACGATGTATCTCTGGTTTGCAGACTACTCAAAGGCATTCGACTGTGTAAATTGGAACTCTCTTTGGAACATACTAAAAGAAATGGGCATCCCGAACCACCTCGTACGACTGATCCAAGAATTATATGAAAATAATCAAGCCGCCATAAGAATCAATACAGTCAGGTCAAATAAATTCTCTACTAAAGCCGGAGTCAGACAGGGTTGCATCTTATCACCAATTCTATTTAATATATATAGCGAGCACATCATGTGCAAGACGAGTGGCGAGGTGGAGTGTCGATAGGGGGGAGGAAGATAAGTAATCTTAGGTATGCAGACGATACACTTATTATAGCATAGTGTGAAGAAGAACTGGAAGAGATAATGGATAGGTTGAAAACCACTAGCGAGAGATACGGACTAAAACTAAACGCTAATAAAACAAAAGTTATGATAATAGATCGTGTGCATAACAACCAACCACAAGTTCAAAATGTCGAAGGTTATGAAACGGTAGAGAAGTTTAAGTATCTTGGTTCGCTGATCAGAAATATCAACTATAACAAAATCCACGAAGTTAAGGCTCGTCCATTCACTCATTTTCCCTATCGCGATGTATGCAGCAGAAACATGGACCTTGAAAAAAGCAGACACACAAAGAATTGATGTATTTGAAATGTGAGTATATAGACGTGTCTTGCGTATACCGTGGACAGCACACCGGACCAATCTCTCCATACTAAAATAACTTAATATTAAATCCCGACTGTCCACGAAAGTCAATCAATCTTTCCTTCGATACTTCGGTCACATATCCCGAAGGAAGAATTCTATGGAGAGTTTAATTGTACAAGGAAAGATTGAGAGACGTAGATTAAGGGGTCGATCACCTAAAAGAAGGGTTGACCAAGTTGGAGCGCTGACAGGACATACTTGGCACGATGCTATACAGATACACTTAGCTGAAGAACGCAACCCGTGGGCAACAACAGTGTCAACTACCTGATAATACCACCAAACCCCTTCGTGGGGTAAAGGACAGAAGGAGAAGTTCGTACTGTCTGTCCTTCACTGAGTCACCTCGCACAACACGTCGCATAGTTTTCTCCATTCGCCCTTATCTTTTGCCTCTTCTTTTATTTCATTCTATTGTAAATCAATAAGCACTTTAGTCCGAAAAAATTTGCCGCATATGACGGTACTCCAGTATCTTACTGAGTCTTCAAATCACTGTTTCCGTTCATCTCCTTGCCACCTCATTTGCAACAACAAGCCCGTTGGTTAATGACTAATCATCATTGCATCGACTGGGACGATGGATTTACTTAAGCATATTTGTTTTCTGCAATCTTGCGTCTTTTGCATGATGCCACTGAGGTATATGTGAAAGGCCAAGAAAAAGCAACTTTTCTACGCTGCTTTACTACCATCCCAACCCTCTTGTTTATATCACTCCAAACCAGTTTGTTATTGTGCTTTGTCTAACATGTATAATAATAATAACAATATTTATTTAAATAGGAATCCTAATATACACAAAATTGAAAGTACAACATAAATTGCAATAATAATTTTATAATTATATATATATACTAGCGGACCCGACAGACGTTGTCCTGCCCGCTGCTTGCTATTAGCGGGTTCAGTAAACTTTTTTTCGATTTTCGATTTTTTTCATTTTAAAACATATTTGGGGGTGGTGGGGGGGGGGTGAAATTTTGGGGTTATATGTTCTGATATGCGAGAAATCTTTAAAAAATTAAAACAAAGAAATTCGTCGAAAATTTAAAAAAAAATCCTAGAACCCTATTGCAGCGCCACCTACCAAGTCCAATTGTGAATCTAAACCATCCAGGGACCCACTCAAACACACACAAAAAATTTCATCAAAATAGGTCCAGCCGTTTAGGAGGAGTTCAGTGACATATACACGTACAGAAGAATTATATATATATAAAGATATATATATATATATAGCTATGGTATATAGGGGTCTATTTATTTAGATAAATGCTAAAGGAAAAGTTAAATACAGTCATTAGATTGAATTAATCAAATTTAGACAATTTTAAAAATAACTACTTATTTAATTGAAAGATATGGATGGAATTAAAGATTGAAAGTAAATTTAAAAAGAAAGGTATCGCATTTGAATACTATTTGATGGTGGTAAAAGGAGATAATACTAAATACAAGTTAATTTTGCATATGACAAGATAAAATCCTATTGTAAGAAATTATGAAGTGGGTAACATTCAGATTAATATAATGTGTAGCAGGCAGAAATAATGGTAGTTTAGCCTAGAAATAAAAATTTGTTTGATTATTGAAAAATAACAGATTAAAAAACAACGTGTAATTTGGATAGTTTGGTAAAAATAAATTATAAATTTGGCCCTATTTGGCCCGTGTGGGGTTGCGCTAGTCCTCCATCGGGCGCCTCCCCAGGTGGCGGATAGGGTAATGCCTCCCAGATATGGGTGGTACCGAGGAAATCAAATACCCGGGGCGGACCAAAACTAGCAATTGGATGACTGCAGCTGGTTACTCCAATACTGACCACAGGCAGAAATCAAGAAGATTGGTATGGCTGTGAATCAGACACTCACAAGCGAGGATCACATTATGATTTAACCGGTTGTGATACAGCGATGGAGAAGGCAACGGGAAATCACTCCATTAAACTTCCCTAGTAATAACACAATGGCCTATGTATCATAATAATAATTCATGTATCGGTTTTGGAATTCGGAAGCCAGAACACGGCAGGGGAAGACAATGCAAGGCTTCTCAGGTCGTCATCAAGCGAAATCCTTGCATAACAGAAACAAAAACCAAAACAACACAAAATACCGTAAAACTAAATTGAGAAAAACGTATAGGAACATGGAATGTTCATAGTCTATATCAGTCGGGGAAAGCGGCAAATGTCATAAAAGAGATGAAACGACTTAACATAGCGATCCTGGGATGTAGTGAGGTAAGATGGCCCAATACAGGACAATGCATCATTGATGAACATCATATTTACTACTCAGGCGACAATACAACAGGTAATAGAAATGGAGTTGCTATAATAGTCAACAAAAAGATAAACAATGCAGTGTGCGGATTCGTACCCATCTCAGATAGGGTTGCACTTTTAAAGGTAGCCGCAAGACCATGGAACTTAAATATAATTCAGGCATACGCCCCAACATCAGCGAGCACAGAAAATGAACTGGAAGTCTTCTATGAACATCTGAATGACGCAATAAGATATACAAAGAAAGAAGAAGTTAACATCATTCTTGGAGACTTCAATGCTAAGATTGGTCGGGGTGCAGTAGAGAACGTGGTAGGAAATTTCGGACTTGGTGTAAGAAATAGTAGAGGAGACCGTCTAATACAATTTTGCCAGGAAAACAATCACACAATCATGAACACTTACTTTCAATTGCCCCCCAGGAGATTGTACACCTGGAAATCACCAGCAGATAACAATCAAAGAATAGTAAGAAATCAAATTGACTTCGTCATCATAAATAGACGGTACCGAAACACAATTACGGCAGCAAAAACATACCCAGGGGCAGATGTTCCGTCCGACCACAATCTCCTGCTAGCGACGGCTAGACTACGCTTAAAGAAAGTGCATAGAGGAAAAGTACCAAAAATAGACATACAAAGACTGAAAAAAAGTGAGATACAACAAAGAGTCAAAAAAGACCTTAACAACAAATTTGACAAAATAAGTGAACAAAGCGATAAGAAAACAGAGATAGAAGAATTATGGAGTGCAGTTAAAGAGTGTGTGGTGTCCCTAGCGGAAGACAACTTGAAATCAGAAAAAGCAACCAAGAGGAAAGAATGGATGACAGATGAGGTTCTGAAACTAATGGAGGAAAGGCGACAACATAAAAATAAAAATATAGAAAAATTTAACAAACTACACAAAGAAGTAATACGAAAAATTAAAGAGGCGAAGGAAATGTGGCTGCAGGAGAAATGCATCGAGATTGAGAATCTAGACGCAAAACATGATGTATTCCAACTTCACAAAAAAATTAAAGAAATGTCAGGAATTATGAGAACGCAGAATAAGAATCCAATATTAGACCACAATAACAAACCAATCACAGAAACTGACAAGAAATTACAAAGGTGGAAGGAGTACATGCAAGATCTATTTGAAGATGATAATAGAACGGAACTCTTATTGTCAAACTACACTGGTCCAGAAATTACCACAAACGAAGTTTATATGGCAATCAAACGACTCAAGAACAACAAAGCAGTCGGACCAGACCAACTACACGGAGAAATCTTGAAACTGCTAGAATACGACCAAATGCAGGTTTTGACGGAGCTGTTTAACAAAATTTATGACAGCGGACAATTACCAAAGGACTGGCTAGCCTCGATCTTTATACCACTGCCAAAAAAAGCAAACGCCAATAAGTGCTCGGATCACAGAATAATCAGTTTGATGTCACATGCGCTTAAAATTTTCCTTAACATCATTCACACACGTATTTACAGAAAGCTCGAAGAAAATATTAGTACAACCCAATTTGGGTTCAGAAACGGGTTTGGGACACGAGAAGCGCTGTTTAGCATTCAGGTACTTATCCAGAGAGCACGAGATGTCAACTGCGATATCTTCACGTGCTTCATAGACTTTGAGAAAGCTTTCGACAAAGTTCAACATGCTAAACTTTTCGAGGTCTTGCAGAGCAGTGGTATAGACAACAAAGATCTTCGTGTAATATCTAAACTGTACATGGAACAAAAAGCAATGGTTCGAGTAGAAAACGAGATGTCTCAAGAATTTAACGTGAAAAGAGGGGTCCGTCAGGGCTGCATATTGTCTCCATCGTTATTTAACGTCTACTCAGAAATGCTGTTTAGAGAAGCTTTTCACAACATAGAAGATGGTGTTGTTGTTAACGGTGAGCTAATTAACAACTTAAGGTATGCCGACGACACAGTACTGCTTGCAGACAGCGCTGAGGGCCTACAGAGACTGATTGACCAAGTTGTAAGAGCATGCGAACGATACGGGATGAAACTGAACTGCAAAAAAACCCACATTCTAACCATCAGCAAAAATAACATAGCTAACAACAAGCAGTTCACAGCTAATGGCAACGTGCTATCAGAGGTAGACCATGTTACATACTTGGGTTGTAACTTAAATAAGGACTGGGACCACTCAAAAGAAATCACGGTCCGAATTGAGAAAGCAAGAAGCGCATTCAACGGGATGAGGAGACTATTATGCAACATCAACCTTAACATACATATCAGACTTCGAGCCCTTAGATGTTATATATTCTCAGTCCTGCTATATGGCGCCGAGGCCTGGACTTTAACAGAAGCAACAAGCAAGCGCATAGAGGCTTTTGAGTTATGGTGCTATCGCCGCATGTTGAGAATTTCATGGACACATCACACATCAAACAACACCGTATTACAACGTCTTGATAAGAGCAAAGAAGTTCTAACAACAGTTAAACGAAGGAAGATGGAATATTTTGGGCATGTTATGAGGAGTGAGAAGTACCGCTTACTCCAACTAATTCTACAGGGTAAGATAGAAGGTCGAAGAGGTCCGGGACGACGCCGTATATCATGGTTGCGTAATCTCAGACAGTGGTCCGGACTGACTACTACAACACTGTTCAGAACAGCCGTGAATAAGATTACATGGGCCAGCGTAATAGCCAACATCCTCAGAGGATAGGCACTTGAAGAAGAAGAAGATAATATAAATCTACAAGGTGGAATTAATTAAAATATTACGAGTATAAAATGAGAATAATGCAAGAGAATTTTGAATATAGTATAACTACATAATAACAATTACAAGAAGCAAGAAGAATGGGATGTGGATATAATTGAATGGATTTTGTATTACAAGTCATAAATATTTACGTTAAGTAGAGGATTGCAAGTTGGTGGAGTTTTCGTGGACTTCCCTTGGGGAAGTAAGGACCATTTGGACAAGGACCAATTGACAGGGACCAGTTGACTTGCTTTGACGAGGGAGCTGTTCGAGGTTGCAATTTCTGCTGGATGCTGACAACGTGTGTGGTTGTAGGAGGATCTAAGGAAGTACAAAGTTATTTTACAATCATATGTGGAAGTATGCTTACCATGGAGAAATTGGACAGAAGGAAGTTGTAGGAGTGACAGTTGTACAGGGGATAGAAGAGGGTATCTGCTAGCATCTTGGGTTGTTGCAGGTTGGAGGCGGTTTGTTAGTGACCAGTGCATTGTGGGTGAGGTGTGAAGGAGTTCAGATAGCAGGACAGAATCATACCAAGGTAATTTTGAGTTGGTATACAAAGCAAGTAATCCAGGTTGGTGCATAATAAGTTGAATTGAGGTAATCTGAAATAAGAGACAATTAGAAAGGTTTATTAAAACATAATTGAATACTTATCATAAACATTATTGAGTCAGAAAACATTGTAAAGGATTTTATTGTGTCATCTTGAATAGAAAGTGTCATTGAACACGATTTGTAATTATAGTTGACAGCAAGTGTCATTAATTAATTTCAGTTCATATAAAAAATAAAATAGCAACTATCAAGTAACTAGATTGGCAGACCACCCTGAAGGAGTTCTCAAAAAGCTTAAATACTATTTAATTTCGTTCATAGAAAACTTAACAACTAAATATAGAGAGAGCATAACAATATATATATAAAAATATTAAACAATAGTAATTCAATACAGAAAAAAAATACATTGACATTTTATAGAATAATTTTAATTTTGATTTTGAATATGTAACAACAATTTGCTTTTAAAAACTCTACTTGATCTGCTTGCTTTAATATCTTCTAGTAATTTGTTATACATATCTACCCATTTAATTAATAAAGAGTTCGCTGTAGAATGATAATTTGATTGAGGAATATAAATATTAGCCAAACCTCTAGTATCATGGTCATGAACGTTATAATAAAATGATACTAATTTTTTTGGAGCCTGATTATTCATTATATAGAAATGTCATACTTAACAAATAAATCCTTTGCCACACTGATATCCAATACCACTGGTGTTAATCAGTTACATGTTAAAATGATTCTCATTCCACGATTTTGTAATTTTTGTAATTGCGACAATTTATTTAAATTGAATTGATGCAATAAAGATGTACAATAATCAAAGTGAGGTAATATAATGGTTCTATATACAGTAATTTTGGAATTGATTCACAGATTTTTGCAATTCTTGAGTAAAAATACATTTTTTTTAGATTTTCTTAACGAGATAATTAAAATGCGATTAAAAATTTAACACATTATCTAACATGAAACCAAGATATTTAACTGATGTTACAATTTCTATCTGTTCGTTATTTATTGATAATCAAAAAACCTTTTTACCCTAAGGTGTAAGGTAATACATGTCATACACTTAATTTATTGTTAGATTGTATTTTTGTTTAAACAGTTATATTTATACTTAGTCGTAAAAATCATTCTCTTTGTTTTCGAAACATTTAATTTTAATTTATTACATTTTAAATATTTAGATACACTTTCTAATACAATATTCATTTTCTGAACCGCCAATCCAATATTTCTGTCACTGCATGCCAACATTGTATCGTTAGCAAATAAATTTAAAAATCGCAATTAACAAATAAATTAATATCATTTAAGTAACATATAAACAACAACGGACCTAACACACTTCCTTGCTGTACCCCAGGTTAATTTCTAGTTCTTCAGAGATTACATTTCTAATCCTTACTTTTTGCTTTCGGTTACTTAAGTAATCCTTGAGCCATTCATAAACCTTTCCTCTAATACTATACTAATATAACTTTGACAAAAGAATATCTCCATTTATGGTTTCGAAGGCCCTCTTAAGGCCAAGAAACACTGCTACAACATATTCATTTTTATCAATAGCCGTCTTCAAGGTTGTGACACTAGCCCCTTCTTATAAGGGTGTCAAAATTACTGCGAACGTGTAGCTCAAAAGTCTGAGATAATGTTCGCTAAGATATATCATAGATTAACACACAAAACACCATAAAAATACATTTAAACAATTTATTCTGTTTTAACTATAGTTACAAAATTAAATGTTTATGTAATAATGAAAATATGATGTATAATGAAACAATATAAGCATTCGTGTAATAAAACGGCGTTGTTTGATCCTGCGGATGCTGCAACCAGCTTTGCAGCCGTGCTAGGGGTGCCTGCCGACGTCGAAGATGTTCCGCTTCGGGAGCGTCGTGGATGGTCGGCGTTCTCGTTCGGAGTCGAGCTGCACGCTTATGGCGACGCCGTGCAGTCTGTCAAGTTTTCCAATTTACGGGTTTTGGTTTCTGTAAACAATTAACAAATTAAAACTGTTAACGCGAGTGCTCACCCTATTTGGGTAACTACAGTTTGCTGTGAAAACACTGCGAGATATCCGCCGCACGGCGGGGCTTCGCTCGGAAATCGATTTATCAAATCGACGTGATTTTCGAGGTCGCTAATCTCCCCAAAACTCCAGGTGTGTTCGTCGGAGATGCTAGCATCGGCTCATGAGCCCAGCTTGTGGGGTTCCTGGATGCGCTGTCTGCGGCATATATTAATAGTTACTACAGGTTATTTAGATAGCTGGTAGCTTCTAATTCTGCTTGAATAGCGGGATGCCAAATTTGAAATGCAAGGGGAGCTGGGATTTAAATATTTCGTTATTTATTGCTGGATTGCAAACGGATTTCGGTACAGGTTTTTCACAGGGAAATTAGCTGGCGTTTCAGACGTCCTTTCGGGACCACTCAATTAAACTCAACTTCAGGTTTTTCACAGGGAAATTAGCTGGCGTTTCAGACGTCCTTTCGGGACCACTCAATTAAACTCAACTTCAGGTTTTTCACAGGGAAATTATCTGGCGTTTCAGACGTCCTTTCGGAACCACTGAATTAAACTAGCTGTTCAGGTTTCCCACAGGGAAATTAGTTGGCGCTTCAGACGTCCTTTTGGGACCACTGAATTTAACTCAACTGTTCAGGATTTCCACAGGGAAATTAGTTGGCGTTTCAGACGTCCTTTTGGGGACCACTGAATTAAACCCAACCTCGGAACGGTTCCACAGGTACTGGTAGAGTCAGCGGAGGAACTCTCTGGAAGGACGACCTGTTGGAAGGAAAATCTCTGTAAAAATCTCTCTAAATGAGCTCTGCAACCGCTTTTAGACGGCTTTGGATGTTCATGGGGGGGGCGGCGCGCGGCTTTTCTTTGTCTAGCACTGCCGTTATCTTTGGGTGCGTCCTAGGCCCGCGCCCGTTATCTTCTGGGACATTGACACGCCGTGTTTCTTGATAACGCTAAAGGTCGGCGACGTTTAAATTTGCATATATTATTTAATATTGAATTACTCAAATTCAAACGGAAGCTAGCGTTACGAGGTAGTGACTGTGAGTTAAATTGTGAAGTGCCGATTCACAAGAATGCTTTTTACGAAAACCTGACTGATTATAAATTAAAATGCCATTTTCCTCAATATATTCTAATAACTGATTATATATGTATAACAATTTCTAGTATTTTTTCCATTTGAGGTAGTGTATAAATGAGTTTGTAGTCGCTAGCTTTAATCAAGTTGCTAATCTTTGGTAACGGAATAATTGTACTTACTTTCCATAATGAAGGGATTACAGATTTATCGAGTGAAGTATGAACTAGATTTAATATTACATGACCAACTGATTCAAAAATCACTTTAAACAATTATTGCATTCAGTATTACATTAAGACTACATTTATTATCTAAAGAAAACACAACCTTACGTAAATCATTTAAGGTCAACAATTTAAATTCTGAAAATTTTCTATAAACGTTGCTATTATTATTTGACCAAGTTTCACGAACGACTTTACATTTGATGCAATGCGTATGGACTGGCATCATGTTAACCAAATTGAAAATATTGATGATAAAATAAATTATCTCAACAGTATAATTACAATTCTTTTTGATATACATGCTCCTTTGAAGACAATATACACTCGCAATAAACTTTTTAAGCCATATATCACCGACACTATTAAACAAATAATCGTACTAAAAAATATAGCTTATCAGAGGTTTAAATTAACAAAGAAAGTTGAACATAGAAAGTACTATAAAGATCTAAGCAATTATCTCTCATTTGCGATAAGGGAAGAAAAGAAAGCCTTCATAAATCAGCAATTAATCAGAAACAAAAATAACCCAAACAAAACCTGGAAACTTTTTGGATATTGGAATATACACAAAAAACCAAGGAATGCGATAGCTGAGGAGATCCTAGATGTAAATTCTATGAACGATTATTTTGCCAATGTAGCGAATGCGAATGAAATTGATGAGAACGTGTTATCCTTTTATATGAATAACTATAAACCTGGAATTGACAGGGACTTAATTTTCAGTACGGTTAGTTGCAAAGAAGTTGAAGATATTGTTACGCAATTGAAATCCAATGCAACGGGACCCGATAACTTAAATCTTAAAATGATCAACGTAATACTACCGTATTGTGTACAACAACTGACGGACATAATCAACTTGAGCCTAACAACAGGACATTATCCAATGATATGGAAAACCTCCCACATTCGTCCACTAGCAAAAGTACCTAAAGCCACTGCTTTGAATCAGCTTAGGCCAATAAGTATCCTCCCAACATTCTCCAAAGTGATTGAGACCATTGTTTCAAAACAACTTTTATCACACGTTGACAATTTTAACATACTACCTACTACACAGTCGGGATTCAGAAATAAACACAGCACCTCAACAGCACTACTAAAAATTACCAATGACTTAACTCAAGCTATGGATGCCGGGAAAATTTCCTTAATTGTTCTGTTGGATTACAGTAAAGCATTTGATGGCATCAATCACCCACTATTATTGGCAAAGCTTAAGTATTATTGTTGCAGTGAAATAGTTCTCCTGTGGTTCTTCAATTACCTAACAAATCGTAAACAATGTGTGAAAATGGGTAACAACGTATCCAATGAAGCAACTGTGTCCCGTGGTGTACCACAAGGGAGTATCCTTGGCCCTTTTTTGTTTTGCATATTTACCTCTGATTTAACATCTCACATCACAGCAAATCATAATCTCCATCTTTACGCGGACGACACACAACTTTATCTTTCCTCTGACCCGGATCATATTAATCAATCAATTGATTACATTAACCACAATTTAGAACGTATCTCTACTTGGTCGAAGAAAAATGGACTTACTCTTAATCCCACGAAATCAGAAGCAATGTGTTGTGATACAAAATCAATGTGTAAAATAGCTCTTTCTTTGCGTTCTAAAAATATAGTGATTGGTGAAAATGTTGATCCCGATGAAAAATAAAATTAAAAATCTGGGTGTAGTGCTCGACTGCAATTTATCATTTGAATCGCATGTTAATCAAAAATGCGGTCTGTGCTATGCTAAATTTTCCTATTTGTATAATTTAAAAGTATACTACCAGCTAAAGTTAAATGGAACTTAGTTAATAGCCTTATTTTAAGTAATATAGATTACTGCTGTAATGTATACTATCCATTTTTAACAGTGAAATGTAAGCATAAACTACAAGTTTTACAAAACTCTTGCCTACGTTTCTCTTATAATATTAGTAATAGAGTACATATCACTCCCTATTATAACAACTTGCGCTATTTAAAAATAGAACACCGATTTTATGTAATATATGCATCTGCGTTGTATAACATTGTAAACTTTGTCACCCCCACTTATTTGTTTACTCTGTTAAAAACACGTCACCAGGTGCACACTAGAAGCCTAAGACATGTAGATCAGTATTGTATACCTTCTCACAACACTTCTAGATTTAAGTGCTGTTATGCGTATGTAGCAAGCTGTATACTTAACTGTTATTTAGATCTGTTTAAAAACTCAACAAATGTCAACACATTAAAAAATAAGTTAAAAAATGATCTATTGTCAATCCAGTGTTCATAAACTTTTTACACTTCTTTACTATGTATAATACTTTAATTGTTTAATTTTGATGTTTATTTTATATATTATACCTCATTGGGTTAGGGTAGGGTTGTAAACCGGATTGTCCGATACCCTTACCTTTTAAATAAGAATTCTGATTTTTGTTATAACGTTGTTGCAACTCTGTTGTTCTTATTTAATAAAGATGATTTATTTATTTATTATTTATTTATTTCACTTACTTCAATACTGTCAACTACTTCTACTATACTATCAACGAAGTATTTGTTAATGTTCTCAACAATTTCATCATCATTTCTTATAATTACATTATCACCGTTCAACTCAAATTGTACTTGCCTAGAAATTTAGATACAGTTTGTGTTGACTAATTTTTTTAATGTTTTCCACATTTCTTGGGGATGATTTCTGTATCTATCAATTTTCTTAAAGTAATATCCGCTCTTTTTTGATTTAAAAAGTTTACAACTTCATTTCTATGCTTTTTAAAAATTTCCCAATTTCCTGATCTATCTAGTCCTACACTATTTTTAAATAGTTTGTAGCATGTATCTCTTTCTTTTATTTTGTTAAAAACTTGTAAGTCAAACCAAGGAACCTTACTTTTAAATTTATAACTTAAAGTTGGGGAAATATTATTCACTACTATATCACAGATTGTCTGAATTTCAACCAGAATTAAATTCACATCAGTAGAATTTAATGACCATGTAAATGACAATAATTCTGTGCTTATTACTTGGAAATTATTTTCATTAAAATTTCTGAATTTTTTAATATTATTAGAACTTTCATGCCCATTAAAAATATTCACAGAAATTATTAAATGAGCAGCAATAACAGGACAAGTATGTACCTCAGCCGTAAAGTTGTTAAGATTTGATATTACATAATCAACAAGAGTTTGACTTTCTTTTGTAATTCTGGTTGGACTTCTTATTGACTGATGAATTCCATACGTTAAAAAGAAATTTTTAATCTTTTTGACATAAAAAAGATTATCATTCGAATAATCTAGATTAAAATCTCCAACCAAAATACAATTGTACTTACTACAATATAATTTATAACAAATACTACCTAGATCTTCGATAAATGTTGCATCCGATGATGACGGTGAATGATAAAGACAGTCAATAAGCCAATTTGAAGACTCACGACAGATTTTCAAAACCTTACACCAATAATTACCTTCCTTCACAAATGACTTAAATACACTATGGTGAATGGTATTTTTCACGTATATCACAATTCCTCCTGTGTGCCTTGATTGTGAATCACATCTAATAGTTGTATAATTGTTTATTAGAATTTCACATGATTCAATTTCACTTGTTATTCTTGCTTCACTAACTAATATCAGTTTTGGGTTGTAAATTACTAACGTTCCTTTAATTTGATCAATGTTTTTTAAAAGACTTTGGCCATTGACATACAATACATGAATATTCATGTATATATTAGGTACATTATCTAGTTTTTTTTTATAATAATCTGATTTGTTAACAATTGTCGGTACCTATATTATTAATGTATTTGATAGTTTTTGTATGGTCGTCATTATTTTGTATCTCCTGGAGTTACTGCTTAATCCTCTGAAAATATTCTCTCTGTGCCTTTATTTGATCAATAAAAATTTTTATACTAGGAATATTGAGGAGGTTTATTCTTTAGAATATATTTAGCATCTGAAACACATTCCAAAATTACTTTGATTGGGCGTGTTTTGGTCGGTTCAAATTTACCCAGTCAGTTGTTCTTACCAATATTAATACTTTCAAGAATTTTCAGTATGCTCTCCTTATGCTCGACTTCACAAGGTGCAAGGCACATTAAGCCAGCAAATGCTGGGTGTTCATATACAAATACTACGCGGTCTAAGCCGAAATTCTATGCTAAGGAGAATAACTCCTTATCCTCATCACTACATTCAGTTTATATTGCCTTTTTTGATTCTGCTACATTCAGAACGTTAACATTGGATATGCGATTCTGTCTTTCCAGGAGTTCAGAAATAAGTTCCTCTTTACAAGCATCCCCTTTATTCATATTTGATCTCTCTTCTGGCTTTGCATCTATTTTTTGTTTTAATTCATTGATTTCATCTTGCATTTCATTAACTTTACGATTTAATGTGGGAATAATTAAAATACCTTTCTCGCAATCATCAAATAAGAACATAAGTTTACGTTTTTTTAATTGCAAGCAGCGTATTTCAGTAGTAGTCATTCCAGCACAACCAATGCATAACAGATTTTTGCAGCTATTACACAGAAATACTTCATTATCATCTTCATTTTTGTTTGTGTCACATTTGGAGCATG
Organism: Agriotes lineatus; assembly: GCA_940337035.1. Lineage (NCBI taxonomy): Eukaryota > Metazoa > Arthropoda > Insecta > Coleoptera > Elateridae > Agriotes > Agriotes lineatus. The sequence continues at coordinate 18,824 of CALNHX010009359.1, forward strand.
CAATCATTTTTTAGTTTCAAAGCTATCGAGGAAACTAATTACACTATCACAAGCTATGAACTATTTTACCTGTACTAATATACTTTTTATTAAAAATTTTACAGGGTTTCCCACTGAAAAATCTTTTTGCACTTCCGGGACTAAAGTTGATACTTTAGTCTCCGTAAACAGGGACTAAAGTAACTCATTTAATCCCTAGGGACTAAAGTGAAAATGATACCGTAACTATGGTAAATTTATGTACACACGAGGTTTGTAGGTGATGTTTTGTTTGTCATTTGACACACACTGACCCAACACTTAACCTGCAAATCTCGAATTTGACATATACTGACAATACACTTCAGTACTGCCAACTGATTCAGGCTATCCAGGACCTGCTGCAATTCAGTTTTTAATAAATTATAATTGTCAGTTTCCAAATTGACAGATTCCAAATTTTGGAAATGTTTGATGATAATGTTCCCAAAAGTGCAAAAATAGCGTATATACCTCGGGACTAAAGTGCCTAAACCCCTTGAGTGGTTGTTGCCCTCGGGCTTCGCCCTCGAAGCAACAAACTCCACTCGCAGGATTAAATGGTGCACTTTAGTCTCTCGTGATATAATATACTATTTTTGCACTTCCGGGACTAAAGTTGATACTTTAGTCCCCGTAAAAAGGGACTAAAGTAGCTCATTTAATCCCTAGGAACTAAAATAAAGGTGATACCGTAACTATGGTAAATTTATGTACACACGAGGTAGTAGGTTAGGTTTTGTTTGTCATTTGATACACACTGACGCAAATCTCGAATTTGACATGTACTGACAATACACTTCAGTACTGCCAACCGATTCAGGCTATCCAGGACCTGCTGCAATTCAGTTTTTAATAAATTGTAATTGTCAGTTTCCAAATTGACAGATTCCAAATTTTGGAAATGTTTGATGATAATGTTCCCAAAAGTGCAAAAATAGCGTATATACCTCGGGACTAAAGTGCCTAAACCCCTTGAGTGGTTGTTGCCCTCGGGCTTCGCCCTCGAAGCAACAAACTCCACTCGCAGGATTAAATGGTGCACTTTAGTCTCTCGTGATATAATATACTATTTTTGCACTTCCGGGACTAAAGTTGATACTTTAGTCCCCGTAAAAAGGGACTAAAGTAGCTCATTTAATCCCTAGGAACTAAAATAAAGGTGATACCGTAACTATGGTAAATTTATGTACACACGAGGTAGTAGGTTAGGTTTTGTTTGTCATTTGATACACACTGACGCAAATCTCGAATTTGACATGTACTGACAATACACTTCAGTACTGCCAACCGATTCAGGCTATCCAGGACCTGCTGCAATTCAGTTTTTAATAAATTGTAATTGTCAGTTTCCAAATTGACAGATTCCAAATTTTGGAAATGTTTGATGATAATGTTCCCAAAAGTGCAAAAATAGCGTATATACCTCGGGACTAAAGTGCCTTGAGTGGTTGTTGCCCTCGGGCTGCGCCCTCGAGGCAACAAACTACACTCGCCGGATTAAATGGTGCACTTTAGTCCCTCATGATATAATATACTATTACATTTTTGTTGTGTCTTTATTTGCATGCAATATATACAGTGTTACTATATGTGCTACACACCTACGTACTATTGGAAAATCATTCTACATACATTGTCTGCCTATGTTTTGCGCACTAGACGTCTCGCAGTAGTACTTCAACCATAGTAAGTATCCTCCACTGGAACCGCAACCTGTCTGTAGCTTTTCGTTCCCACAGTCTTTTCCGAGCTTCTCGAAATGAGTACACCCACGTGTGCAGGGTATACACCGTATTATTTGTGTCGTCAAACTGCACGCTCTTCTTCTTCATTTTCCTTCTTTTCTATAAAGGCTTTTACTTCACACATATGCTACTCTAGACCAAGACTAACCATTAAATCTCTAAGGAGACTTTCCTTTATGGCTTCGTCTAAAAATAGTTGACCAACAGCTGCACTATTTTTGTACTTTTTTTGTTTATACAACTCCTGGTCACTGAACCCGCTACTTCCTCACTCGTATATGACTTCAAGTGATGCATCAAACGCTAAATCCTCTAATGAACTCACTAATCGTTGAACGGCATTTGGTACGTCTGCTGCTGCTGGCCGAGCGGCTTCTGCATAACACATTCCGATGACTACACTTCTGGCTGCTGACTCAATGCTTCCACTTCGACGTCACACTTTACCATAGCACTTCCACCATACATGCAGACTTTCAGAGTTTTTCTCCAGCTGATCCATTACAGATTTTACATTGACTAAATACTCCCCAGAATGGTTTGCCACCCGCTTAACTATTTTTTTATAGAAACCCTCAAAGTTCAATGCTTTTAATTGTGCGAATCGCTCTTCCACGAATTTCTGCAAGCGCTACAGTTCTACAGTTTTCTTCGCTAAACACACTTCTGACAAGCCCACTTTCTCCAATTTTACTTTTTTTTTTTAGTTTGGATTGCTTGAAATACGATCCTCTTCCTTCCTATTTCCAGAGCTGGCAGCTGACCGTCGAGTGAGAAGAACTAGTTAGCAATCACTCCTTGATTTGCAATCCACTCCCACTCGTTCAACTACACCCAGTCGTTTTTGGGGGGTATTATAATACTTGGGGTAAATTGCGGACTCCACTCAAACCCTACACTAACGTACTTCGAACTTGACTTATTTAATTTGTAAGTCCTACTACACAGGAGTGCCGGACAGAACAGTGGTTTCGGCTTTATACACACATCATTAGAGACCTCCGCTTCTTTCTGACTCTGGACTATATCGATAGCTCTATATAATGCTTCCATTTCTACCGGTTGTTGAAGTGCTACTACTACCTTTCACGATTTCTTTCCCAAGCTTACATCTGGTTGACCTTCAAGTTTGAGTGATAGGAGCAGTAACCTTGAAGTCCGAGTGGTGAGGGGAGTAACCTTGGCTTTGAAGTCCGAGTGGTGGGAGGAACGAGTGATCTTGACCTTAAAATTTGAGCGGTGAGGGGAGGGAGTGGTCTTGGTCTTGACACTTTGTGTTGGGGGGAGTTCTTAGAACCGGCAAACGTACTCTATTGGTTCTTCTATTTTTCCTGTTGTTGCCAATATCTTTATGAAAGCTTTCGAAACCATAGCTCTGGAATCTTCAGAATTGAATTCCAAGGTTTGATTCCAATACGTTGACGATACCTTTATTATTTGGCCACATGATAAAGACACTTTGTCCGTCTTCTTAAACCATCCCAGTAGTCAACATCTAGACATTAACTTTATCATGGAGATAGAAAGTAACGGTTCCCTTCATTTCTTAGATGTACAGGTTTCTCGCCAACCCAGTGGCAAACTTGGTCATTCTGTATATCGCAAACCCACTCACACTAATCGCCATCTACATGCCCACCATCATCCTACACAAAAATTGTCCGTTATCAATTCGCTTGTACAGCGGGCTGTTTCCATATACCAAGCCGATAATGTCCACGCTGAATTAAACCATATTCGGAAAGCTCTTAGGAACAACGGTTACCGTGCTAGGGATATACATTGCCACCATTCGCCATCTTCATCAATAGTAGGTGGCCAAACCTCCAAAAATCGACCCTCCTCGCGTAGGAAACTTTCTTCGAAAATCAAACATTAAAACAGCATTTAAACCTCCGGGAAAAATCTCACAGGTTCTTTCTTCGCCTAAAGATAAATTAAACACTAGGTCATCTAAAGGTGTTTATAGAGTTCCCTGCTTGCTGTAGACACATTAGTGAAAGAGCACCAGCACTGTCTCATGTCGGGCCTTGTTTCATCATCAGCCATCGCCGAAGATGTAAGATGCTTTTTGATGAAACTTACATTATCTGCAAATCCCCATTCCTTTTTAGCAGAAATATTCGCGAAGTCACTGATATTTACAAACACCCTAATAATATCAATCGGGACGTAGGCTTTCCCCTTCCTTCTATGTGGAAAATACTAATTTTCAAGTCCCGCCTAAAATAAAGCAAATTGTTTCAAGTTTTTAATTTTTTTAGAAGAATACAATATATAAGAAAATTGAGAAAACAACCTTAAGTACCTACTCGAAGTAATATTGTGTTAGAAAACAACTGCAGTGAATAAAATGAAAATTAAAGACAAGACATTGTAAAAACTAGACAAAATAGTAATTTACGATACGTGCGTAAAGCTAACGCACGTATCGTAAATTACTATTTTGTCGATTGATCATTCAAACTGATGACTATTTTCGCATTCTCCACATTTTATGAAATCTGTTTGAATGACTTGAGTGCAACGGGTGCAAAACATTGATAAAGTTGGGGCTATTTGACATCTGCTTTGGACTGCCGCGACGTCAAGGCAAAACTAATCGCTTTAAATTTCAACTCGCACACGTAAAAACGTAAGTTAGTGTCTTAATTGCAGATCGCTGACTCAATACGAACTCACTTTATGGAGCCTTATATGTACAACCAAAACAACTGTATACAATTAAGCATTTAATTACACTCGCTTTCTTCAAAATTCGACGAAAATCGACGGAGCAATTCACTGCGCGTCTGTGCGGGAATAGTATAATAAAAACAATATTTTAAAATAAATAATTATTATTTACAAATACAACATGCTATTGTTATCTACATATAAGTTGACACAGCAATGTTTACTTGATGTAGCAGTAGAAGCCAATGTTATATTATTTTCTCTCTCCAAGAGGATTGTCCAGCCATGGGTAAACAGAAGGGCAACCATCTTTGCAGTGAGTCATCCACCGTTCTTCATTTTCTCCCTTCTTCAATTGGCATGCATGAGAGCCACATGTGTTACTTCGCACAGGTTGACAAGAAGGCCAGGAATTTTTAAGATTTGCTACAGTAGATGGATTTTGTACCCATTGCAGTGCTCTTTGCACAGACACCTTCGAACAACATCGATTAGTTTTAACATCGCAACTATTTTTTTAAGAACAGGCTTACCAGATATACATCCTTCACTCCTTGCAAGTAATCCAAGAACTTCTTGTAGGCATTAAAGTGGACAGGAGTCCTGTCGAACCAAGCAGCGTGGACGTAGAAGCCGAAAGGGGATCGACTGCCTTTGTAGTGACGCTCGAAGTTTCCTATCATCCAATCGACAAGTTCATCTTCATCTGTTGGTCTAAAAGAGTAACAATAAGCTTATTTTGGAAATTTAGAAGCAGCGTGATATTCATTACGTGACCCTACAGGAATCAACCATAGCACAAGCTTGGTTCTCTAAATCTGTCCAGTCTACCATGGGAACAACCCATACTCCTGGAATGGAAGACGTGGGACAAGGTGGAAGTGAGCAGTCCTGGAAACTTTTGTAATCGAGGGTGTAAGGAAACAGTCCCGATTTGAGATAGGTTTGAGTCGGCCAGCTGCAGTCATACTTTAGACCAGAACTTTTGATCATCTCGAAACTGCTATCCCCTGTATATGCAGACATTTGAAAATTAGTATGTAGTTGTTTGGTATATCGAATAATATAGCTTATTTCTAAATTGGGCTTACCCGAAAGCTGCAGGAAGGGTATACGAATGCCTTGAATCTCGTTTTTGGGAATTTTAGCAAAATTACTAATCAAGGTTGCTTCGTCTGCGAACTCTCTCGCGTGTTGCGCTACGGTCAAGTTTTTCCAGTGATCAATAGGTGTCTGGTGACTGATGGAATGTAGTGCAATCTCGTGACCACGAGCCCACAAACTGTGCACCTTAAAGTTACAAATATTTTAGCCGTGCAAGAAGTTTGTAAAGTTACTACGTACAACGCTGTAGTCTGTGTAGTCGTGGGAGACAAAGTATGTGGTGCCCACAGGACAACCATCTGGATTTTTTCTACCATCGAATGCTTCATTGTAGTACTGGGAGTTTAAGACGCCAACAGCGTCGTCGAAGGTTAAGAGAACAAGCTGGAAACATCACAAGTGAACGAGACGTTTAATTTTATTGTAAGGGGACATTTTTAACGTCATGGTATGCGGTGAAACGTGAAAGTGCTGGTTTATGATAGTAACTGCTCAATATTAACGTTGCAAATTAAAATTAGTTTTAAAAACAAACTACAATAATTTTACTACTTTTATCATCCAACACGCTTTTGAAACGAAAGTAGGTATATTAAAAAATATGTACTATCATACAACACACTTATACCTTGCTGTGAGTGTTTATCAAACGATAATAACTGCATGGCGATAGCTGGATAAACTAAATTTTTGTTATAAAAATAGATCAATTAAACAATGTACACTACATCTGTGACAATCGGACAGTTATTTATTATTGATTATCCACATTTTTCAACCAAGCAAGTACTAGATTTTCCAAGCTGTCATTCACTTGTTAATAGTACGATATGTTACTAACTAGTTAGTTGTAAGACACTAATAAGTGCAAATTTAGTAACGCTTCCAGATTTTTTTTTGTATAATTTTTTATGTTTTCGACGCTATGTCATTGAAGATTAGATCAAAAGTCAATGGGCTAACTGTGGATCCAAGCAAACCGTATCAAAACATGTTGACAAGATTAACAAAAATAAAGATCTAGGATTTCCAATCAAAATATAGAATAACGTGGAGCCATTGTGACCATATAAAACTCATAAGGTTCATCGAGTTGAGAAGAAAACGTTTTTTGGTGGTTTCATGCAAATTACTCAACGCTATTTATGTCTAAATTGTTTTTTCTATACTTAATGCATTTTATTTTCTGATTTTTGTAGGTAACATCTAAATTCAAAATTGTTCGGGTCTTTTCTAGTTTCTGTTCCATCATATAGGTTTAGGTAAGTTTGAATCTATAAAACTTCCTTATTATTAAGTAACAAACGACTTCCGGGATTGGACCGTGTCATGATTTAGATCGAAGAACTTAACGTTTCGCTCACTTTCGTAAGGGGCTTCATCAGGAGGAAAAAGCAAAAGAGCACGGTAACTCAACGTGTGAACCACGTCAGAAGCGAAACTCGTCAGTCTCCTCTGGCATAGTTAACACGTTGAGTTACCGTGCTCTTTTGCTTTTTCCTCCTGATGAAGCCCCTTACGAAAGTGGGCGAAACGTTGGGTTCTTCGATCTCAATCATGACACGGTCCAATCCCGAAAGTCGTTTGTTACTTAATGACAATGGCCGTGAAAGCCTCAGAAATCTTCCTTATTATTTTTTAAGCAGATCTTCAATGGGCGATAAAGTAAAAGTCTTACGTAGATATCAAGAATGAAATAAGGAAGATTCCTTATATTAATGGTGAAATCAGAGCACATATCAAGGAAAAAATCATTAATGTAATATTATGAAATTGGTACTGTTTACACCGTATGTTTGTTTTTCAAGAAAATTTCAAACAAAAATAATAAGCTATCTTACCTGTGGTATTTGGGACGGATTCAAACCGTTTGGTGGAGAGGTCGAGGCGCAAAGGCAATTGGGCAGTTTGCACGCCGCTGGATCGCAGTCTTTGGCAGCTGCCAATGGGTCGTACCCATTTCTGGGCGCTGCCAGGGCAGACGCAACCAATGCTACGATTATTATTACTCGCATCTACAAAATATCAGGGTTAAACGCACTACAACTAGCAACTGTTGCTTACTTACGTTTTCAGAATGTTTGAATGGGAAACTAGCTGCTGCTTTTATACGGCTTCTGACTCGGTATCAGATGTTTCGAGTGTTTGATAATAGAATTAGTTCGTTTTTCTCAGTAATTGTCAATTCGAAAAATCGACGGTTGATTAGATGATAAAGACTGAGTGATAGAAAACGTTAGCAACCCGTTAAAGTGTCTGTATTTTAATTTATGTAATTTGTTTGATGATTATGAATATCTTACAGTCTGTCGCAATAATTGTATGATTGGGTATCGACGAAATAATTATAATTAGTTTGGATGAATATTGAATTGGAATGGCGGAGCAGTTTTCTAGACATTATCTATGGAATAACATGGATTGACATAACTTAGAAAATCCAGACAACAATAGAACACGACTGCCAGTTTAGGAGTATAATCCAAGGGGCAAAAAACCAGGGAAAGCCATGGGAAAGATGGCAAAGAAGTCGGAATAGGTGATTACGAGAAGAAGAGCCTTATTTTTTTTATAGAAAAAATTACGAATAATACAAATAGATTTGATTTGCATTTATGTCACACCTTAAAGTACTACAGCAGATGCTTGATAACGTGAACTAATTCAAACCAAGCGTGTTCACATTGTCGAAATGTTTACATTAGCGAGAGTGATTTTATTAATACACACATTATTAAAAGAAACGTTAAACAACACAATAAAAAACAAAACATATTATGACAGCGATAAGTAATACACATTTTTAATGAGAAGAAAAATAAGCTGCTATTTTATTCTGCATAAATTAGCGCCTATGTTGAACAATGACTAATTGAACCGATTGACTCAGCTGTTTTGCAGAGGGGAATCCCCTAAATAAATCGGCGACTAATCTGTGTTGCAGAGGGGAATCCCCTGCATAAATTGGCGACTAACCGTGGTCAAGAACTGTTTACGTTATCGAACTGCACAGGTTGTTTAAGTTATCGGGCGTTCTGTTTGATCATATAGTATGAATTTTGTGTTTACATTAGCGCGACGTTTTTATTATCCGGTGTTTATCTTATCGAGCGCTTGCTGTACATCTAATTGCCAGAATTAATATGAAATATTGCGGAGTAGATTTTCCTTCAGTAAATATTAGAGAAATAATTTAAATAAATAAATCGATAGATAGCCTTGATTTAGGGGTTTGATAAGGATTTTGTCAGAATCAGAAAATTTAAAATGAGGAAAAACTGATTTTCCCGATATTGGTCTAGAAATGGGAAATTTTAATTTAATCAAAGTTATAGGGTACCTATATAAACAGCTTTTCCTAAAATGTTTAGTTTTAAAACAAATTCTTGTAAATTTATACTATTTACTAATTTTAGTAAGCAATTCCCACCGATATTTTTAATTTCCGGGTATGATTTAATAGGTTTCTATACTAGGATTTTATGTAAATTTCTTGAGATTAAAATCAAAAAGTAAACTGGTCTGACCTGTCACTGTCAAGTAAATATTAGGTACAATAAACGTATACATAACGTAACAAATTTAAACATTAACCAGAAATAGTGTTTACGAGGGTAGCACAGTAAATTTCTGCAATCTAATAAAACAAAGTTTGGTAGCCAAAAATTGTTTGTATTATTGCTTTTCACAATATTCATCCTTAAACTCTATGCATTTATGGATTCGATAAAACCAATTATCAAAAATAAATTCCACTCCTCTTGAGTCACAAGGTTTCCATAGCATCTTCGGGCGTTTTAAATCTCACACCGCGCATTTTATATTTTAATCGAGGGAATAGAAAGTAATTGGAAGGTGCTAAAGTGGGACTGTATGGGAGATGACTTAGCAATTTTAACTTGGTAGCCTCTAAAAATTCTATTTGTTGGATGTGCGGTTTGACTTGAAGCACGGTCATGGTGCAGAACTATCTGACTTCTTGGGTGCTGTGAACGAGCTTTTTGATTAACGTCTGACAGGCATACTGTTGTGTACCATTCTGCGATAATCGTACGTTTATTTTCAGACACGATAGTTGTGATACGTCCTGATTTTGAAAAGAAGCAAGCAATCATTTTCTTACCAACGCTTCACTTTAATTGGATTAGGATCTGTTGGAAACGCCCATTGTGCAGATTGCGCTTAGATTTTGGTTCAAATGCATATATCCAGCTTTCGTTACCAGTTATGATGTTGCAAACTGCTTTATACCTACCTTCATCATATTTCTATAGTTTTCTTACACATGCTGTTGTTTTTGTGCTCCTGTTAAACTGTGTGGTATCCACCGACAACAGACGTTGTTTACATCCAAATTATTATGTAAAATCTTATTCATTGGAGTCAGGCTAATGCCCAAGGTGCTCTAATAATTCTATATGTGATTAGATTGTCCTCCTGAATTTTTCTTCGCACGGCGTCTATGCTTGTTTCGGTAACTGCTGAAATTGGTCTTCCTTCACAAAAATCGTCGCAGAGTGAAACTCGTTCAAATTTAAATTCATTAAACCAGCTGTAAACACTTGATCACCAAATGCAGCACGAAGTCGTCCAAAGCTTTCGTTCGGAGATAGGGAACTTTTAAAGTAATAGTAAATCATGGCTCCAAAATTTCATTTTTGCTGCACAATACTTATTTCAAAATTATAATTGTATAATAACTGGTGCAATTATCAAAACTAAATTTGAACTATCAAACTGGAAAACAACAAACATTTAGTTCATGGCACGTTTGATTTCTATGGTGCACTTGATCTATTAGTTTGCAGAAATTATGGGTGCTGCCCTCGTATAAATAAAGAATCAGCGTATAGTTATTATGCTAATGTATATTTATTTCATTATATTATTTTGAAACCAAAATCTTGTTTATTGGCACTCGATATAGGGCGTAATGTGGTTTTTAAGGCTCGACTACTTCTCAAGTTGCTAAGTAGTATAACAAACACCAACAGTATAGAATAGCAACACCAACAATCTGCATAGACACCACAGTACACCAAAAATTCACAGCGCCAGCACAACAAAATACTAAATACTTGAATTTTTTCTATTTTTAGAACCAAAATAAAATAAAACGTTGTATGTACCAAGTGCATAATCACGATTATAGTCCTATGGGAATTTAAAACTTCCCGCTTCGCATCGTGCTTCAAACGTTTTCTCGTGCTATAATCTATTGATTATGCCCTATACATACATCTTGTCTATTGGCCTGCGTTAGCAGGCGTAATATGGCTTTTATGGCTCGAGGGGCTACAGAGTTGCTAAGCAACAATGTAGTACAGCAACACTAACAATCTGCATAGAAACCACATCATACCAAAAATGCACAGCGCCAGCACAACGATGATGCAGTAGTTCGTAGCCGAAATACTGAATACTTGAATTTTGTCCATTTTGAGAACCAGAATAAAATAAATTGTTGTATGTACCACGTACATAATGATTATTATAATCCTCGGGAAATTTAAGGCTTCCTGCTTCGCGTCGTGCCTTAAACGTTTCCTCTTGCTACAATTTATTGATTATGACCTATACATCTTGTTTATTAATTGGTCTGCGTTACCGGGCCTAATATGGCTTTTGCGGCCTGATGGTCTATAAAGTTTGTAAGCATGAAAATATCGTTTTGCACAGTAGATACACAAATAAATATTTTCAATTATAAAATATGTTCCTAAGTAAGCGTAATTATTTTCTTCATAAGACAAATGAAAAGTAGGTTTATTTGTTGCTTAAAGTTGTTGTCTACATATCTTTAGAAATACACAAAACGGTTTATTTATAGGGCTTAAAATACATTTAACTCTATATTCTGTACTTTGTTTGCAACCAAAAGCAACCGCCATTTGATTAATATTTCTGATAAAGACGTAGCTGCAAGCACAATCATGTAGGGAACGGCATTGTTTTTATTAAATATTTTTATCATAATCACTACAAAGTTCATAATCCAGTGATGAGATAAAAACTGAATCTTGTGTGACATCTAAATGTACAAGAATAAACCTGATACTCACTGCAAATGCTTTCGTAGCGTCTAATAGATGCGTTATCAGTTTAAGTGGCTTGGTGTCTTTTTAACTTTGAGATAGGGTTTGAAGGAAGTAGAAGATTATCAGATTAAAATAGTTTCAGTTAATCTATGCTTTAATATAAGCTCTTAAGACAGCCGTTACGTAGTGAATTGGTGAGTATTAATCAGAAAAAAACATTGCCAGGGTTCGGATATGAATGTTAAAAGGCGAGAAAAAGAGTGCAATAAATTTAGACAAAAATTATTTTTAAAAAATCTGGTGTGATACACGCACACAACTTCCTTTTACAGTGATCTTATAATTAGCCACAAATTTTATTTTTAATTTTTAAGCATTTGTAAAAAAAATTCAAAATTACAAATTTTACAAAAACGGTACAAAATAGAGTGTTAGTTCAAGAGACAAGTTTTCTCTAGAATTTTAAGGTGAATTCAAAAATGTAATAATATACCGGGTGTTCTATTTAAAATAGGAGTTAATAAAAAAAATAGAAAAAAAAACAAAAGAAACCCATTTTAGAAGTATTCAACTGGAAAATCACCTATCTCACATCAATACACATTAAAAATTTAATAAAAATGTAGTTTAAAAAAATCGTTAGAGCCGTTTTTGAAAAAATCGAAAAAAAAAACTGAAAAATCCCAAGAGTAAACACCTACTTCCGGTTATGCGATTTTCTTCAAAAGCTTGCTGTCTCATGTACATGGTACACAAAACTTACATATGAAGTTTCAACGCCATACCTCTTTTCGTTTTTGAGATAGGTATTCTGTTCACAGACAGACAGACAGACAGACAGACAGACACACAGACAGACAGACAGACACACAGACAGACAGACCAATGAAAAAAATACGTTTTTTGGGTTCAGAGGACTCTAAAACGTGCAGATCTGTTGAACCCTCAATTTCGAATTTTTGGGGTGAATCCAATACTTCCTTTATTGTAAAAGGAAGTAATAATGTCGACAATCGTTACTTTTCAAAACACGCCACAGTAACTTTTATGATACTCAGATTGCAGATATACGTTGTAGAGCATCTGAAAGAAGAACATAGTTGAAACCAGAAGCAAAGGGGGAATAAGATAAGACGGCATCAATGGAAAAATTGAACGAACGATAGAAAGGATGAACTTCCGTAGTAAAGAGCTGTTTATGACTATTACAAATCAAAAGAAGTCGAAGACTGACAATACACTTCAGTACTGCCAAACGTATAACACATATCACAGCCTGCCCTAATTGGGTGTTTTATTGATCTCTTGTTATCTTTACAAACACTCTAGCGGAAAGAGAGCGATTTACATTTACAATTTTTTTAAAATATTTAAAAACTTCTGAAAAATGTAAGAAGTTTTAAAAAAGAAAGGAGCGCGATATGATCTAATTAAGAAGATCGAAGGTTTTTACAGAAAGTACAAAAATTGCGTTGAGATAATCGTGAAGATTTAAGAAAAACTTTCAAAAATATCCTGATTTTTGGTACAAATGTTTTCTTAGTGTCTTACGAGCGCCTCTTTAGAAATTCCCGTCTCTGGGGTGCCGGCGCCGTAGTTGTTTGAAGCAAGATGCAGAAGAAGAAACCGTGTGTTTATTAGAAAAAACCAGGATAAAGTAACGTATCCGTTCATATTAAAGAAAAATGTTAGTAGTAATTTACGTTACAAGTATAGAAAGTGGAGCTTTTCAGTACGAGTGAGATGTTTCCGGAAGAGGCCGTTAGGCCGAGTCCGGAATTTCGAGACAAGTATGGAAAAGACACTTTCATACGAGTTTCGTATAATATTTTTTAGAATACTGCATTGGTAACTAGCGTTTACATAGTTACAAACGAGTCCGGTAGATAAAATTTACCGGCCTAGACCAGTAGTAAAACTACCGGCCGGTAAATTTTATCTACCGGGCTCGTATCCTAAAAAATCTTATACGATACACGACCGGTAGCATTTTTATGTCCTTGCCAAACATACAGGTCTCGCCCTACGGGCTCAACCTGTAAAGTATTGGCGCGGCCATAAAAATGTTGCTACCGGCCTAATAACGTAAATAGCTATTTTCGTGCACTAACATACAAAACGGAATAATAAATTTATCCTCTCATCTGAACTTGCCGGAAAATTTATTAATTATAAAGGTACATTTTGCGGTATTTGTACGGTAAAGTAAAATTCGTACGGCAAAGTACTACTTTGTCGTACGAATACCGCAAAGTACAACTATGACGTACGAATACCGCAAAGTGTAACTTTCTAATTAATAAATTGTACGGCAAAGCAGCTCTTTCAATGCTAGTGTGCGAAAAACAAAAATATTCAGAATGTAAAATTGTAGCCTGCTGCAAAATTTCAGATATAGTGGCCTATGGTAGCGGGGCATATGTAATTCTGTGGGATTTTTAATGAAGGAATAGTATGACTATACTGGATGGATAGCTCATGAACCATATAATCACGTATCACCAGGTGTTTTGCCTGATTCCATGATATAGTACGGTACTCCAAATTGTTCTATACATTCCACATATTGTTTGGTAAAAAGTTACACCATTTTTAGCTTCGGGTTTGTGGGGGGGGGGGAGGGGGGAGAAGTTAGTAAATTAGTAGTTTTTATCAGTTTTTCTTAAATATTTCGAAAACTATGCTGTTTAGCACGAAAAGTGTTATATACAAAAATAATCTACATTAAATTGCGAATAAAAATGATCCTGTGCATAATCTTGCTAAAGTGAACGGTTCCAGAGTTACGGAGGGTGTAAATGTAGAAATTTTTTAGATTTTTTGGAAAAAATATGACGTCACTAAGGAAACTAATTTTTTTGTTCTGCTGTCATTTTTGTTATTGTTCGTCTTTAGAATACTGTGCGAACTATGTGATAATCACTTGAAAGTGTGTGAATTATAGCGGAGTGACAGCAGAACAAAAAAAATTAGTTTCCTTAGTGATGTCATATTTTTTCCAAAAAATCTAAAAAATTTCTACATTTACACCCTCCGTAACTCTGGAACTGTTCACTTTATCAAGATTATGCACAGGACCATTTTTGTTCGCAATTTAATGTAGATTATTTTTGTATATAACACTTTTCGCGCTAAACCGCATAGTTTTCGAAATATTTAAGAAAAACTGATAAAAACTACTTATTTACTAATTTCTCCCCCCTCCCCCCCCCCAAACCCGACGCTTAAAATGGTGTAACTTTTTACCAAACAATATGTGGACTGTATAGAACAATTTGGAGCTGGAGGGAAACGTTTACTTTGGATGTTGAGGTTTGGGTCTAATTGCAGCGTACTAATAGTCTATATTTTGAAGATACTTTGTCCTCTGTAACTCGTTTGTAGTTGGTTCTAATCAAAAAGGTTATTACAATTTTTGTGATATCTGTCCGTTCACTAAAAATTTCATAACGTGTTACTGCTTGTAACAATGAAAACCGTACGACACTCATTAATGACCAATAGAAAAATTAGTTCAAGAGCCGTAACCAAGACAACAACAACATATCTTGGAAATTTTTTGTAGATATGGATTACTTCTTTTTAGAGGGTGTGTCGTTACGATTTTTTTTACCGAATTTGCATTCGAGCATTAATTCATATCCGGAAATTATTTTTCGTGCATTCCAACAACGTCCTAATTTGCCCTCGTGTCTCGCTCGGGCAAATTAATACGACGTTGTTAGAACGCACTAAAAAAAAATTCCGGCAAGAATTAATGCTCTTATGAGATTATATGTGAAATTAATACTCCATTTGATTTTCTTATATTTATTATACAGGGTGTCCCTAAAAAGAGGGTCAATCCGTTAACTACATATTCCTTGAGCAAAAATATGATGATTTAACTCAACTTACCTATATACAAAGTTGCTTAGTTTAGCCGCTAGAGGGCTTTAAAAACGATTAACTTTTTTAAATTTGTTAACCCCCTGTATAATCACTACCATTTTTTTCTGAATAGCTACTTTAATTTAGAATCTATTTCCTCTCTTACAAAATTTTAATCGGGTAAACGGTTTAGCCACAAAAAATATTTTTTAAATCCCTACAAGCCTACCTAGTGTTAAGTTACAATTACTGATTCAGGCTTGTCGGGATTTAGAAAAAATTTTTTTTTGTGGCTAAACCGTTTACCCAACAAAAATTTTGTAAGAGAGAAGATAGCTTCTAAATTAAAGTAACTATTCAGAAAGAAAAATTGGTAGTGATTATAGAGGGGGTTAAAAAAAAAATATATGGATAATTTATTGTGACAAAGTTTTTAAAAACCCTGTAATTTTAGAAATTAGGGTTTATTCTTCAAAAAGCTGTGGTTTAGTGGTACAAACGCATGGCCAAAAATGAATAAAATCTATCAAAGATTTTTCAACTTATTTGAACAAATTTTAAAAAGTTATCGTTTTTAAAGCCCTCTAGCGCCTAAACTAAGCAACTTTGCATATAGGTAAGTTGAGTTAAATCATCATATTTTTGCTCAAGGAATATGTGGTTAAGGGATTGGCCTTCTTTTTAGGAACACCCTGTATAACTTTTACGTTATTATTTTATATAAACGGGGCTGCGCGCGCTATTGCGCGGTCTATCCTGATATATTTTCGTATGCGCTGCTTAGTACATTTTATTAAGGTCACTAAATCACGTTAGTGATTTTATGTGTCACCACTGAGTTAAGAGTCCTTTTCTAAAATTCCGCTTAAATAACGCTCCGCCCCTCTCCAATGGGGGCCCTTGGGGCTCCGCACCACTCCATGGGGGATCACGGGACCCCGCCCCTCTTCTAGAGGGCCTTCGAGGCTCCGCCCCTCTTCAAGAAGCTCTCGGGGCTCCGCCCCTCTTCAAGTGGCCCTCGGGGCTGCGCTCCCCTCCAAGGGGGCCCGCGGGGCTCCGCCCCTCTCCAAGGAGGCCTTTGGGGCATCGCCCCACTTCAAAGGGAGCCCGGGGCTTTGTCCCTTTTCAAGGTGGCCCTGAAGCTAATTGAGAAATGGTAGAATTTTAACTTAATTTAATATCTGAAATGAAATTGGAAGTTAATGACAAATACTTTTTCCAAATATACTATTTAACATAGTAGGTATTAGTCATATAAAAAAGCTTTGATAGCGTGTTGGACTGTAAAAAATAAGCTAGATCGCTAAGGAGATAGTTTATTGATTAGAATATAAAAAATTGATAACGAAAATGATGTAATACAATTTGTAACGTTTAAAATGAAGAAATAAACCCCTTTATAAAAGTTTTTAAATACATATTTGGCAAAACAAAAGGGTTTGTAATTGAAAATAAATTGCCGTGGTGAAGAAGAATAAAAACTAAAATGTTAAAAGAAAAAGATTAGCAGACTAGATGGATGAAGACTAGAATGTGGTGAGAAAACCAATCTAATACAGTTATAATCTACAAAGGCAAATAAAAGTAAGGCAATGCTGAATTGAGTTGATTGTGGAATTACATTGCATCGACTGAATTGGATAACAAGGAATGGTTTACAAAGCAAGTAGATTACATCGACATCATTAGCAGAGTGAGCATATTTGTGGGGCTTGTCAAGTGATATCTTGTGGATTGTATCTGGTCAAGGTTCGTGGTGCTGGGTGGTTCAGGGAGGTTTGATTGTTGTTTATCAGCACTGCGCCACTCCAACACTTGGTAATGCACCCTTAAGATATATGGTGTTAAGGAGGACCTCTTGGGGGGGGGGGGGGGTAGATTTTCACTTTGCACATATTTTTTTGTGAACATCCATGAGCGCAGTTTATCAATGTCTGAAATTTTTTCCTGGCAAGTAAACTGACAAATAAATTCCTCGACTAGTTGTTCTTCTTCTGGTTTAAATTCTTCTTGAGATCCAAGTAATGCCAAAGTATCAAGAACTTCTTTATCTGCTGTCTGGAAAGCTTTCCAAAAAGATAGTTTGCCCTTATTCTCGAAGCACCCAGTATTATTACAGGTTGAAAGTGCATAAAAAGCTAACAATGCCTTAACTTTTGTCGGTCCTATACTGGAATAAACAAGATTGATATCAATAAATCGTCTACGAGCTCCAACTCCTGTGACAAACATGCTGTCTTTTGGAAAAAGTTGCTACCACCACAGTGAAAGGATGACAACATAAGTATCTGGTGAATATAGGTTCAGGGTAGTAGAATGGCGTGAGATGGACAATGAATGTGGAATAATTTTTGTATCTGCGCGTTCTTACGTGCTTTGAAGTTCTCTGACGTCATTTCCACCCGATGACCTTGCCTTGTTCTACCAATTAACTATCAATTTTACTTTAATCCTCTGTGCATGCAGAACGGTTTTATTTGCGAGATATGCTGTTAACGCATCCTTAGTTATACAATGAGATAATAGAGATCTCATTGATACTTTTTGAATATTGGTAGAGTCTGTGGTTTTCTACTCAACAGACATTGCTTTTCCAGCTCTTTTTCTCCTCGTAGAATTCTTGAGTGAATCTTCCAGGTAAGTATCAAATACTAAAAGAGTTTCGTTGTACTTCAGCAAGTGAAGTTCTATTTTCCGATTAAATTCAATTGCATGTTCATGGCAAGTCTTCACATAGGCAGGTTTATGTAGGGCTTGCCACGATGCCGAGTTGAGTTGATTTGGTGTAAATGTGGTTGCTGTTCGATAACCTTTACCAAATTGCGTTGGTTTCAAAATAAAATCATTGTTCCATCTAAGTTGAACAATGAAGGAGGTACTGACGAAAATTGGTATTTACTAATGCATTCTTGCAGGTCAATGTTAGTTCTACTTCTTGAAACAATTAGCAAACACGTGAACAGCTAACGATCTGCATTCAATTGTATTATAGTGTCTAGTAGTTTTGTTTTGACCATTTTGTGTGCACTTTTGCCCAATTTCAGTTTTTCTCAACGCAAAGGTTACATTTTTCTCATTGAGTCCGCTCTTCTTTAAAGGTATTGTAAAACACCTGCCCCTTTTCAGTCATTCTCAACATGTCTGTCTGGATGTTATCAGCAAAAACTACGTTTGTTGAAATGTTAATTAGTTCCTTTTCATTAAGTACAGGGTTAGCGGATGACATGATACAATTATACATCTCTTGAGCATCATCCTTTTCTTTGAGGGATATTAACCACACCGCTTAGTACTTTAATTTTTCTGTTTTCTTGTTCAAGAGCTTTGTCAGTACCTAAAGAACGAAAAGGTACATTTGTCTTGATAACAACCCAATTTACTCTGGAAAACTCCATCCACAAGTCAGTGTTTGGTATCAAGCAGTTTCATGTTAGCTAAGCACCACATTATCACACTTGCATAGTTTATGAGACCAAGTGCAAAAAAGTACTTAATAAACTATTCTAATGATTCAAAATGTAATTGCCAATCAGCAGTGCGAACCGACCTAATCAATGAAAGCATTGTGTCAACCAATCGAATGTACTGAACACCAACTTTCAAAGTTGGCTTTTCTCTAGTATACTCTAACACCTTTTTGTAACATTTTGGATTAACAAGGGCAGATTTCTACCTTTCTTGACATAAAAAGCAAACGGAAAAGTCTATAACAAATTTTTCTTCTGTTTCGATGATGGTAGAAGTTGCACTTTGAAATTACTTTCAATGAAATGTTTTAGCAGACCTTTCCACTGTCTCAGGTGTTTATCACACGACGTTTCGGGAGTTTTTGTTCTATTCCCGCCTTCAGGTGTTCTTGGTTAGTCCTGAGAAGAACTGATTTTTGTATGTCTTTTCACAGCGATCAGTGGTCCCGGGTTCAAGCCCCGGGGTAGGCACGAGTGTACGTGAAAAGACGTACAAAAGTCAATCCCTCTCAGGACTAACCAGGAATACCTGAGGACGGGAGTAGATCAAAAACTCCCGAAACGTCGTGTGATAAACACATGAGACAGTAGAAAAAGTCCGATAAAACATATCATAATAGACCACTGCCAAAAATGACATCATTCAGAGAACAATTAGTTTCAATATCTGGATGCATCGACGTTTTTGAAATCTGATTTCTGTCTAGTACTTCAAGTCAAATTTATATTTATCTTAGATATTTTTGCGCTCCTTCAATATTTGTAAGTGATACGTATTTCTATTTCAGAGCCTGAAACATACAAAAGTAAATTAGACAAAAAAATTAGAACTCAAATTTAATTTTACTGAAAAACATAAGAGAAAAACTAAAAACATGATTATATCCCAGAAACGGTAACAGATATAAAAAAAATATATAATAACCTTTTTGGTTCCTTATTTTATTTGGAACAAAAAAAATCGTTAGCAAAATTTGCCTAGAACCAGCCATAAACGAGAAAGAGAAAACATATTAGGGTCACTTCCGGCGCCCATCCTATACCATAAAATCGTTGGTCTCTTTGTATCTCTGTTCGCTATCTTGTCCGAAGATACTGGACCGATTAAATTGTATAATAGCTTAACATTTTGCAAATTTTTAGACTTAGATCGTAGGCTTGTTTTTAATTAAAAAAAGTACCAAAAAGTAAAGTTTTAATTAAATCGTGTAATTAGGGAAGCTAAGCGTAGCTCGGGTGATTCACTATATACCGTTATAGCAGCGCATTATTTAACGAAGCATCTTTGGTCAGTGGTAGAATGCTCGCCTGCCACGCGGGCGGCCCGGATTCGATTCTCGGCCGATGCATCATTTTTAAAATTTATATTAATGAATATCTCTTACATTAGCAAGCCGAGGCGTAGCTCGGGTGATTCACTAGTCTTAAAAATATAGACCGTCTACCATGGAATCAGGAAAAACACCTGGTAATACGTGATTCTGTGGTTCATAAGCTATCCACCACATATAGTCATACTATTCCCTCATTCAAAATTCTACAGACTAAGAAATATTAATACTTATGTCCCTGCACTACTACTTTTATGTAACCGTGTGTATGGGATGAAGCACCTACAAATCCTTCTAATAAACAAGGTTTTATAAAAGTTATTCGATATTTCTGAAATTTTGCATGGAGTCATAATTTTAGTTTCTGAACAACTTTCCTTCACAATGTTTTGCCGCGTTTAAGCAGTTTAAAGCAGAAAAGGTACTTTACCTGAACAAAAGATTTTTTACGACGTCGGCACCCTTTTAAAGGGTCGCTCCTAGAGTACTAAGGAATATTTCTGCCAAAAATCAGGACTGCATTTGTTTGAGATAGATATCTTTTATACCTGCGCTAATAGTACGTGAATGGTTGACATGTCAATAATGCTCCTTTCAAGAAATATTTAAACATAACTTCCATATAGCGTTGGTAGACAGAAAATAATGGTTCATAGAAGGAAGTGCTCTACTATCTTTTGAAGTTATTCCGATTACAATTCTAAATGTGCATTCTAAGTATCGATTGCATGGCTTCTTTCGCTTAGAAATAAAAACAGATATGATTGCATTATTTCCGAATTGATAAATCTAAAAGCACGTGTGCTGGTAGTTATTGCCATCATCGGAATCGTGGAAAAAGTGTCGCTAATATGTATTAATGAATATGTATATGTTACCGGAAATGTATGTAATCCGTCATTATATAGAATTCCTAGTAAATGTATATAATGCCTGCAATCGCCAGGAAATGTATGAAATACATTTTATTATACACATTTCCTAGGAATTGTGTACATTTCCTAAACTGGAATCGGAAATGTGTTAAATTCGGGATGTCATGTCAGTAGGTTAGGTTAGGTTAGGTTAGGTTAGGTTAGGTTAGTAGCACTAAAAAATTTTCACGCTGCTAAGGAAAACCTCAGTTCATCTGTGTTCTATTTTTCATTCATTCACAAATTCTACAGTATAATGTTGATTTTCATATATTTCCTAGTACCATTTAGGAATTCCATACAATGCCTAGGAAATACATACATTTCCTAGGAAATATATGTATTAAAAAAACATTTGGCAAATTATTTTATACATTTCCTAAATTGGGTCGGCATTATATACATTTCCTAGGAATTGTATACAATTCCTAGGTTTCATACATTTCCTGTAACATATATATTAGATACGTAAGCTCAAATGCTATGCAAGACGCATAATTATGAGAAATTGCTTTTGAACTTCTTTTTATAAAAAAAAATTAGATTACGAGGCTAACCTTAAAAGTCCAAACCTTTATTACATATTGTACGTTTCAAAGGTTGCATTCTGATGTCAATTGTTGTGATGAATGGAAAAAGCTTATCGTTATCTGAACTGTTAGATGTTTGTTAAATACAATTCCCATCTATAAAGTGTTTATTTTTACTGTAAACGAAGTGTTTGCAACTCTACTAGATATGAATGATTTCACAATTCTGTTTTAAAACGTATGTTAGCAATTTTCTTATTACTTTTATCAAAAATAGTGTTGGCCAACTTAGGAAGCCTTAATCAAAGTTATGAAGTAAAGTATCTGTCCTTAGATCTATTTCGGAATCTCTTGGTATTATAGTATTGTACAATTTTGGATAAGGCATTGTACAGAAAACATAAATTGAAAAACTTCTTTTTTTTGCCTCTTATTATAGGCCAGTGGTCTGTTTCAACCACGAAGTGGTTCTATGAGCCTTCTCTGCATTTAGACCGGGTAGGTGGCTAGCCTTGCCCGTTGAAAGTGAGGGGTTAACGACTACCACAGGTCTCAGCGTGGCCGCCGGGGAGCGTACGAATGAAAAAATCGAATACATTCTTATCAGAAATAAGCGATACAAAAAAATCTATTTCATAGGTGTGTTTTAGTTATACATAATTAGGTTCAATGTATAATGCCAACTGTATATATTAAAAGAAATACAATGGAGGGTATATTAGGTTATTTTACAAATTTATTTTAAACACATGGTTTTTTGGTTATCCGTTACTTTTTCCCGCCAGTGTATTATTTCAAGATTTCGACGCAAGGTTAGCATCCATAGCAGAGTCGGGCAATGCGATTATTTACTGGTCAAAAATCAGAGACATACCCGTGACTCTAGCGAAAAAGTACTGCGTATTATCAGCATCAAGAAACGAGAAGACTGGTTCAACGACAACGATGACACCATTCACACGTTGTTAGAGCAAAAATACCAAGCACAAGCTACTATCAAGAATCCGCAAGATACAGGAAAACAAAAAATCTTCCACAATGCAAAATACGTTGGCAAGAGTACTATAATACTACAAAATATTTCTTATAATTCTGAAATCCGATACACACAGCGACCTACACAATATATAAGATGATTTTTTCCAATTTAGCCAACTTACGAAGTTTATGGCGCCATCGTCATCATTTATAAGTCTTGATTAGGAAAACCGGAAAATGCGTGTTTTTTAAAGCTGAAAGATGCGCACATTTAAGCTGAGAACGACAAGCTGTAGGGTATGTTGACTTAAGTGAAACCCCTTACAGTGGTCACGCTAATCCCATATTCCTAATTAGCAAGATGACATAAATACCAATAGCAATGCAATCATTTGGCAGCCCCTACATTTTCTTTTTGACTAGAGATCATATGGAGCCCCAGTCTTCCGAGTTAGTTATCAGAAAGATGAGCGGCCCTAGACGCGAAATTTCCGTGTTCGGGGCACCCTTAATTTATATTGTACTGTTCGGTTTGGCCTTTCGGAGCAGAGTTTTTAGTAATTAAAGAAGGTCGAAGTACGTGGCGGGAGATGACCATTCACAGATTGGGTATGTCTATATGTGGCCGAAAAACCGACATCTCCAAAACGCTCTGGGGATTAGCGCAAAACTCCATCGTACTCAACTGGTATTAGGAGAAGCATTTGCCGAAATCTTTGTCATAGTGTATGTATCCCCGTTCTCATTTTGAGGATTTGACACACTTCGCTGATTGGAAACCACCTCATTTGTTGTTGGATGTATTGGATCTGCTAGCCGCAGTAGGTTTTCATCGGCCTGCAAGTGTGCAATGAAATCAGTTGTGCTCCATAAAACTCGCAAAGGTGCCGTTAGGGTCCTAGACCAGGTATTGTGTTGTTACACAATCACTGATTTTGATGCTATAGTTTAAAATGCTGCGACCAATTAAACTGTCAGTGGCGCTTTTCAGAAAGTTTGTATAACGACGTGACCTATTCATAAACGTTTGTGTTTCAAGTAGTAAGTAATCTATGCCTAAATGTTTGATAAGAGTCGTTAACTGTTGTTTGTTAGTAGTATTAAACCCCCTATGACGTCATACAGGTGTAGGAATGACCTTTTTCTTACCACTTAGTCTAAGTTTATTGTACAAGTATACAGCCTGTTCAAAATTAAGTGTGCACTATTGCTATCTCGGTTGCTATTATAGCTACGAAGTTGGTTAAATTAGTGAAATAGTAGCATATTTCGTGCCGATTAAAATAGAGTAAACAAAAAAAAAACAATTGAGTGTCGGGTTTTTGACGTATGTCAAAAAATGCATTATTTTTAATGGAACCCCCTATATATTTTGACGTCAATCGATAGCCAATCTTCTTTTGAACAAAAAACTTCTTATACCCTACTATCCTAAAGTTAATAACAACGAAGATATACGCCTGTTCAAAATTAAATGTGCAATATTGCTAACTTGTTTATTATGGGAGCTACAACGTCGGTTAAATGGGCGAAGTAGTAGTATTTTATACGTGAATTACGGGAATAATTATAAAAAAACAATTGAACATAGCATTTTTGAGATATTTAGCAAAACGTATTTTTTTATTCGAACACCGTATACATTTAAATTTAACTAACTTTTTTAATTTTAATTTTTTGGTAGCAACTCATTTAAACGTGTTTGTAGAGAATGTAATTTTATTTCAAAATATGTTAAAATGTATAGGGTATTCCAATAAAAAAAAACGTTTTGCTAAATATCTCAAAAATGCGATGTTCAATTGTTTTTTTATAATTATTCCCGTAATTCACGTATAAAATACTACTACTTCGCCCATTTAACCGACGTTGTAGCTCCCATAATAAACAAGTTAGCAATAGTGCACATTTAATTTTGAACAGGCGTATATCTTCGTTGTTATTAACTTTAGGATAGTATGGTATAAGAAGTTTTTGGTTTAGAAGAAGATTGGCTATCGATCGACGTCAAAATATACAGGGGGTTCCATTAAAATAAATGCATTTTTTGACATATGTCAAAAACACGACGCTCAATTGTTTCTTTTTGTTTGCGCCATTTGAATCGGCACGAAATATGCTACTATTTTACTAATGTAACCAACTTCATAGCTATAATAGCAATCGAGATAGCAATAGTGCACACTTAATTTTGAACAGGCTGTATATTCAAAGTCAAAATGACCAGTTTAAGTTAAGCCTTGCTTTTCTTTTATTGTGTTTTATTGGCCTAAAAGAAATCAATAACAAAGTTGATCCCGTAGAACGTAGATGGACAGGGCTGGATGTCGCACACAGCTGTCACCGAGCCGAAATACGGTTCCTCATTTCAGACTTCAAGGCAGCAGTTTTAAAAGAAACTTTTAAAGTCCGTGGCGCTTGTTTTGAATATCAATAAATAGTTTTAGCAATTATAGACCAATTTAAATAATATCTAGTTCAACAAAACTTTTTGAGAAACTAATTTACATTGAACTTATTTTTTTCTAAAGCAATATAAAATAATTTCAAATCAACAATTTGATTTTATCTCTAATAAAAGTACAGACGACGCAATCGCTTTGGTAGCATCTAATATTTACAATATCCTGGATGGTTCTAGATCCCGTGTTGTTGTTTTTTTTTGGACTTGGCAAAGGCATTTGATCCTCCAATCACGAAATATTACTAAGAAAATTAGAAAATAATGGTTTTTTATTTCTTGTTCAATTAAAATTTACCAAACAAATAATCTTACATAAAACAAAATAAATGGCGATTGGTTTGCACAGGAAAAGAGATGGCATTTAGTAAGTTGCTCTTACATACTACATCATCAATTGAATGTTATATATACTGCAGTGCACCACGTTGGGCGACTTATAATTATGCAGTAATTCCACTTTAAACTAGCCCTTAATTAATTTCTTTTTCTAATCAATTATGTTAAATTTTACTTTTAACTAATTATTTCAATTGAGTACTCTTATCAGGGTGGTTCGCCAACTAGTTATCTATTAGTTGAAATTTAAATTCTATATAAGTCCTTGACTACTGAATGACATTAACTGTCAACTTGACTTCTACATTTAATTAAAACCAAGTATTGACAATTATCCTTTACATTGACACATCTATTAATCAATTCACCAAAGTAAGTACTGTACTGTTTATTTTCACTCTTTCTTTTATTGTTTATTATTCAAAATGCTTTTATATGAATTATTAACACAAACCTTAAAACTTCAGCTCCCAACGTCCACAGCTCCCGATGTTCACAGTCTGGAACGCCTACCGTTGATTCCTCCAATAGTCACAACTATGACGGTCCGTCAACCTTCAAACTGCATCTAACCTGTCAATAACTCATATTGTTTGTAGAATCCAGTCCTGCTCCCTTTATCAATGTTACCGTCACTCCAATCGACTCCCGGTAAGTTTCAGTATTATAGATGATCCCAATCTAACCTTCTTTACTCCTCAGATAGTACTCCGCATCCAGCAACACCCACACAACCGTCTAAATCAAGCAGCTAATTCCGACAACTTTCTTTTAAATGTTCCATGCAACCACGAACGTCACCAGTGAATCCTAATTATATCTTGAATGTATCAATAAATCCAAATCCCTTCAAATAATGTAATCTTCTGTGTTCTTTATTTCCAATTCACTGTATTGCACAATCTCTTCACAGATTGTATGGTTTTATTAATTCCAGGTTATATTTTCATATTTTCACCACGTAGATTTGTTAATAGCTCCTTTATTTTGTATTTTACCAAACAATTATACAAAATATGGCATAATTTCAAACTTTTTATTCTCAAAATTAGTTATTTCAAAATTCGATATAGGTACATTTTTCTGAGTTTGTTTATTTAACTAACTAAACAAATTTTTTTATCTCTCATAGTTACAATTCTTCTTGCCTTCTTAAAAATATTATTGTCCTATTATTACATGCTACAATTCTTTATTATTATTGCAAGCACATTTGTCAATTGTAACCTTGTCTTGAAACTTTATTAAAATTGAACTCAACCATCAAAATTGAATACTCAATTGCCATTTACTTAACAAATTACCTTACGCATTGTCTCAATTAATTGTTATTATTCATTTTGAAATGAACACCCAATCTTATCTAAACACCCCAAATTTTGATTGTAATAATCTTCCAAATTTATCAATTTTATATTTTTATTTTGCAACTACCCTAACTGCCGGTCTTATAAAGGCCACTAACCTGACGTTAACTTTAATTCGCTGTTAAAATAAACAAAAGCGCATCAAAACGGCAGTGCTTATGAGAGTTTATTCATTAGTAAACAAATTTTGATGTGCTTTTGTTTATTTTAACAGCGAATTAAAGTTAACGTCAGATTAGTGGCCTTTATAAGACTGGCTATTAGTGTATCATAACAATACATATATTTTTAAATAAACTTATCTAGAGCGACCATGCTGTAGGTAGATATATAATTATAACATGCATTCATTAAAATAATAGAAGCTTTCGCAAAGCAGCTGGGTACTGCACGGCATAGGTTTATTTAAAGAGTAAAATGGTTTATCACGTATTACAAACTTTTTGGGTATCTTGCACTTTGTATAACCATAGAGGCATTTGATGTTTAAAGGACAATAAAGACACATTTTTAAAATCTGAAGGAACCGAGTTATATACTTTGCAGACGTTATAAGAAAATAATAGTTTAAATAATTCTGTGCGATGGATAGGTACACTTAATAATCCTATATGCTTCAGATTTAGAGTATGGACATCTGTGTTTATAGTAAAGATATGGCGGAGTTTTCTTTGTAAAAATTTTATGATAAAGAACTGCAGCATGTAAAATCCGACGATTTTCCATATTGAGCCAGTTAATTTCTTTGATTTTATGAGAAATGTGTTGACGCCTCCGTATTCCATTATAAATCTTAAGCAAGAATTTTGAACTAATTGAGTTTTCTCTTTAGTAGCGCTGTCAACGCAAGGACCATATACAATATCACAATAATTGAACTGGCACAACATTAATGACTCACACAGTATTTTTTGACATTTTTGGTTAACACATGTCTGTTATTATAAAGCAGTTTAAGGTTACAGTATGCTTTACGTGCACAGCCATTAACGTGTTCTCGAAATATTGTGCTACAACACGTAATCGTAATTATAATTTTAATATTCGGTAAATGAATACTATTACTGCTTGGAATTCCAAAAAACGACAACAACTGATTTAGTTGGGTTGATTTTGAGAGAATGTAATTTTGCAAACTAGACTAGTCTATTCAGGTCATCATTAATAAGACTGTAGGCTTGGTAGGTACTTTGAGGTTTAAACGATAAATAAACTTGTGTGTCGTCAGCATACTGATGGTACAAGCAATATCTTAATGTTGAACTACACAGGGTTGTGGAATATATTGTATAAAGTAGAGGTCCGAAAATCGAACCTTGGGGAACATCATATTTGATATTACGAGGATTTGATTTTTTTATTATTTACTCTGACATACTTCTGCCTACCGCTCATATAAACGTCTATTGATTTTAAAGCTGATTCACGAAATCCAAAGCGATGTAAGATAGCTAGCAATACTTTGTAAATTAATCATATCAAACGCTTTAGAAAAATCGGGCAAAGCTAATACGGTAAGGTTGCCGTTATCTGTAGCCTGTAATATGTCCTCAGCAATTTTTAATAAGGCTGTTGTACAGTTGTGATTTTAACGGAAACCCGATTGATGATTAGAAATTAAATGGTTATCATTTAAATAATTTCTAATTTGGCTATCCATTATTTTCTCTAAAATTTTTGACAGTGCTGGGAGAATACTTATAGGCTTTAAGCTTTTTAGTTCTTTGGGTAGATTGATTTTAGCAATAGGTTGTACATTTGCTGTTTTCCACTGCAAAGGAAAGACATTTTTTGACAAACAAGTGTTGATTATATTGGTTATGTAAGGCAACAAAAACCGACAACACAACTGCAACATTAGTGTGCCGATTCTAACATTGGATTTTATCGAGTTTAAATAACTATTAACAACATTATCATCTACGGGATAGAATTTAAAATTTGTAGTTATATTGTTTTTAACATTTTCATACATTGTTAGTACGTCTGGATCTGGGCCAATGCTACTATGAATGGAATCAATAAGGAAAATCGTTAATAACATTGATATTATTTCATTCAAATGGAATTTCCGTAGGTTTATCTTGAGAAGTACATGGCATGTTCGTAACTCTTTCCAGATTGTATTAGAGTAGCTCGATAGTTAAGATATGCATTTTTATTTCATTTTTTACAGAAAGGCTAACAAGGTTACGTAAACTTTTATAATAATTTCAATGCAGAGTGAAGTGAGATTTTTTAAATCGTTTAAAAGCTTCGTTTCTTAAACCCATCATAAAATTTGTCAGTTAACCACGCAACCCTAGGTTCACAAAAGACAGAGGTTTTCAATGGAGCAAAAATGTCAAAAATTGATTCAATACTTTCATTAAAATACTTGACTTTATCATTAACGCTATCAATGTTTAAAATAACATTCCAATGTATTAATTGTAAGCGATTCTTGAACTCGTCGATTTTTAGTTGGGAAAAATCTCTAAAAGTGAGTGCTTCGAGTTGCGGTTTACATAACTAAACACGAATAATACAATAAATAAGTTGATGATCTGAAAAGGTGTGTAAGTTTTGCGTACCTACAATCGTAAACATTGAAAAATTATTTGTAAAGATATGATCAATTAATGTAGTTGTTTTTGAAGTAATTCTAGTAGGTTTATGTATTAATTGATTAAGGCAAAAACTGTTAAGCATTAACAAATATTGTGCTGATTCAGTACTGCTAAGTTGTAAAATGTCAAGATTAAAATTGTCTTTGCAGATAACATCATCATAGAACGGTAGCAGATTACTAAAAGTCTCTTAAAAAGTATCAATAAACGAACGATACCTATTCCTATGCGGCAAATATATTATTCCTAAAAGAATCTTCCTTCTATCAATATTAATGTGAATCCGCAACTGCTTGTATTCGGGAAAATCTGTTTTAGTAAGTTGCCTAAAACTAATACAATTTTTAACTTCTATAAGTGTAACTCCACCAAACGTAGCATCTTTATGTATTACAGTATAATTTTGAATTTCGATAATATTAGTAACATTAGAGCTTAGAACGGTTTCAGATACAGCAACAACATAATAATTATGAAAAAAAATACGAGCACGCCGTCATTAGTTAGTGACTGAGCTTTAATGTGGGGACTGTCCAAAACGCCGAATACCCAAAACGCCAAACCAATAATTCGTCCAAAACGCCTAACCGACGCGACGTCACGTAGTTCGTCGGAGCCGAACATGAATCGAAATTTGAATTTGTCACAAAATGCAACTGCACATCTTTCGGCATTAAGTGCACTTATATGACCACAATACCTACTTTTGTGTATACAACTGTCTATTTAATGCTTCATTTGGTACCTATAATAACTATATTGCCTACTTTGAGCATATTTAATTTTCAGTGTTTTTTATCTGCCTGTTGTGGAGTTTTTTATGTCTACAAATCGGGTCTCTACTTATGATTTACGTTTTGTAAAAAGGCGTTTGTGATTTAGTTAATCTTCTGAAAAATAAGTAATTATAGAATACCACCACCACCTATTTTTGTTTGGTTTCCTTTTCTTGCAGTTTCCCATTTTTTATGAAATTAAATAAATTCTATTAAATATTTTTTATAGGAATGAGTATTAACGATACAAGTTTGATTATGAGCATCTTAACGAAACGAGTTTGATTGCCAGAACGAGGCGGTAAGCGGAGTTTTCCGGCAATGAAACGAGTCTCGTTGAGTGCGGTAATGAAGTTCTTAATAATACTAAAATTAATTTGGTTAATAGCATAACACCGATTATATAAAAAACTAAATAAACCAAGAACCACAAAGACTGCACTTGCCACGTCTCAATATTAGCAGTAAGTGTAGGATATCAGATCTTTCTGTGTTGTATTAAGATTTTCAAAACGATATATAGAGAAATCGAAAATAAATTTGATCATGTGAGCCCTTTAAATATATGACCACCGTCTACATTGCACTTTAGAACTACATTTGAACTACCGGGTGTCTTAAAAAGAATTACATCTAGTAGATTTCGAATTTTGTTCGCATGTAAATTTTTATGTGTTGGTAGATTGTTATTGGTATTGCATTAGGGAAAATTCAAAGCATACTAGATGTAATGCTTTTTAAAACACCAGGTACAATTAAATGTATTATTAGTTCATATCACTTTAAACAGTCTAATAATCAAAACAATTATGCAAAACTATGTATTTTAAACCTAATTTAGAGATTGAATCCATATGTAACACGAAAATAGCAATGGGATAAGTTAAAAAAGATGTTGAAAGTTCTGTCAACAAAAAGCATGCTGCAGATTAGTAAAGTTTTATTGTTTTCAATTGCTCCCACGATTAAGTTTATATTTGATTATCCTGTATATAAAATTAGATTTTGTGTTATAAGTATATAAAATGTGTTTACGTAAGAAACATTAAATAATTATATATTATTTTTCATTTATTTTGACACATTTTCCAAATATTTTGTGTTTTTACCCAATTTTTATTTGTTACAATAATTCACTTTCACCTGATTGCATTGATTATGTTATTGTAACATAAAGGATGATTTTGAAATACATGTACATATACAGTGGCCACCAAAAGATCAGCACCAAATGGTAAAAATTTTTATATTTGGTTTTTCAACAATTTGTGCCAGTCTGAAAACCTATTTAGCTCCTGTCAGGTATACTGAGTGGAAATTGTTAATATCCAAAAAGAGCTATTTTTTGGAAATTAAGGAATATTTTAAAGCGATATTTTTACTGCATGTTAGCTAACTTATCAACATCAAGACAAGAAAACAATTTTCTTTAAATTTTGCAAAAATGGAATTTTTATAATATTTTCAAAATTACACATACCAAAACTTAATTTCAATTTTTTTGTGAAAGCTTTAAAGATTTGTAATTGGAGAAACAATAAAAAATGTTAATTATTCCTTTAGATTTTTTACTGCTTATCAAAAAGTAATTTTTTGCATTATTG
>CALNHX010009360.1:0-50639 GCA_940337035.1 Agriotes lineatus
AACTGGGGTAAGATCGGCTCCAACAGAAATGTAAACAATGTTTGTAAAACATAATTTAAAGTTTTTTTTTAAATGACACACCTTGAAATTACTTTTGTCATGATTTTGACGAGTAAGCTTTTTATTGAAAATAACAATCACAATAAACTTTTTTACGGACAAGAAGTGACGTACTTCTAGCTAGAGCCGCATTTTTTAATGGTCCGAACCGTCGTTCTGATCGTATCCGCCGTTGTCGCGGTGAGCGCGCTTCCTTTAAGGTCACTAAATCACGTTAGCGTAGCTAACGTGATTTAGTGACCTTAGCTTCCTTGTCTTCGAAATTCACTGACGATTTCCTAGACACTTTCATCCCGTGTCTTTCAGAGCTTAGATGCCGTTTTGTTCAGTCTGATATCGAACTCTGGGGTAAATTGCACGTGGTTATTTGAA
Organism: Agriotes lineatus; assembly: GCA_940337035.1. Classification (NCBI taxonomy): domain Eukaryota; kingdom Metazoa; phylum Arthropoda; class Insecta; order Coleoptera; family Elateridae; genus Agriotes; species Agriotes lineatus. Next base: position 433 of record CALNHX010009360.1, read on the forward strand.
CCTGCTTTCTTACAGTGTTTTCCGATTGCTTTTCACCATGTATCAGTTGTGTTTCAGTTTATCTCAAATGCTTTTCCCTCTTGTCAACACTTGTCAATATTGACAAGTAAGAATTACATATGACAAATAGTGAAACACAATTGATACATGGTGAAAAGCAATCGGAAAACCCTGTATTATTGCCGAATTGGTTTAATGTTTCAGGGTATTTTTAGCTGTTTTTGATCCTGTTTGTGTGGCTAAGTCATGCCCTCGTAACGAGATGTTTTGATCCGGCCATGAATGTTCCGTACCGAGCTGTTTGTCTTGATGCTGCTCTGCTCCCGTAACGAGATGTTCGTGCACATGCTGTTAGGATCCAGTTTTCTGTCATTTGCCACGTCCGCAATGCGGCATTGGTAGTATTTTCGATGTGGACTTTTACATTTAAGATTATTGTGATTTTGGTTAATTGAGTTTACTAATTCTTATTTCTATCTGATCACATTTGATGCGTAAAGACCATTGCCGACCCACCTATGTGCTTATATGGTCACGATGGTTTGATTTTGGCTTTACATTTGGTATCCATTTATTTTCGAGGGTGAGAAAAATGTTTGTAATCATATCTCAAAACAAAGAGAAAAAATAAGGAGAGTGCAACAATCTTTGATTGCTTTTTTTAAATTTCATTTTAATAATGGTAATGCCGGGGTCAGTAGCTCAGTGGCTACTGATAGTAGGGTCGCGAGTTCGATTCCCGGTCCCGGTGAGGTTTTCAAAAATAAAAAAATGCAGATGAAAGCCTCTACAGAATGCCATCATTCAGAAGTGATGTAAAGCCGTGGATCCCATGTTACTACGATGTTGTAGCATTTAAAAGATCCCTTGCTAGGGTTGGAACTCCTTAGTCTCGGCAAAATTCTAAGTAGAACTTTGACCATATGACCATAGCAGTCGGTGTCTAAGGTACCTGGTACTCTGCATGCCTAGACCTTGTCCATTAACAAACAAACAAACAAACAATAATGGTAATAGTACCTTTGTCAGCGTTGATACCTATCAGGCGTGTATCGCCAAAGTAGATTTGTTAGAGTAGAATGTGTCAACCATTGCGTTTGAATCGTCTATTACACAGCCGATGCATTTCAGTACTCAATTTCAAAAGCTGAGTACACCTTGAGACCGAAAATGACACGTTGACATGGCAACCAGTTGGAGTCGAAGTCACTACCTTTGGTTTCACAATCCAACATCTAAATCACTGGACTGATTAACATAATACATTCAATTTAAATTTAAAATAATATATAATGATTTTAATAAAAAATCTGCTTTATTTCTTGCAGTTATTACATACTCGGCTTTTAAAATTCTTGCTCTAGACATTTTTTATAGGTAACTTCGTGTTACAACAATGTTTGGTTTATTCTATCAAACTGGGTGGTCACACCATCAAACTTGCTGTATGCAATTGTTTGAATCAGTTGTTATGGTCTGATTTCAAGTCATCATCCTTTCGTTAGTAGATTTAGGTCTAGCTTTGTATAATAAGAAACAGTGAATATCTAGAAAAGTGGCTACAATGGCGTGATCAAGAACGAGGGATCAATGGTGTACAAGGAATTGAAATTTGGATGACGAGGAAATTTTTATGACTTTTAAATGTCGGCACAAACACAATTTGAAAAACCGACACACTGCGTAGAATCGCGTTAGACAGTTGCACGGAAATTAAAGCACGTCCTATTATTAGAAACAAGCAATCCAGTGAGACAAATGTCTCATTTAAAAAAACAAAAAAGACCGTTTTTCAAATAGAACGCGTATTAAATAAAAACTGTACCCAGACCTGGAAGGTGTCAAAGTGGTTGCCTAACCGATCGACGTTTTAAGGCGCAGAGGACCGCAGCTCCGTTTGGCTGCTGAAACAGTTTTTATTTAATAGGCGTTCTATTTGAAAAACGGTATTTTTTGTGATTTCTCGAAAACCGGAAGAGTCACGTGACTGAAATTCGGTTCCTAACCTGACATGACCATTCCAAACATATAACTTTTTTCTCTATCTCTTACGGTTTGGCTGCTGAAACAGCGTCCCGGACGGACCAGCTTCCCGGACAAGTCTATTATATATATGGATGTTTGACAAACACGATTGGTGACATCACAAACACGTCATCGTTGGTGTTTGACAAACAAATTTGATGCAACAAAGTGACCTTGTGACCTATGCTCAAGAGTACCTAGTACAAATTTAATTCCCAGATGAAACCAACTAAGTTTGAAAGAACCCTCCAAGAATTGCCGTACAACCAAATAAAATATATCAATGACGAGAACCCATAGCACGTGAGAAATCCAAGTTAGATGCAGAATTAAGTTCAATGCATTTAAAAATATCAATTTCACCACAATCCTAGCATCAACGTGTAGGTACTTGACAATGAAGGCTTCTTCGAGCAGATAATAAAAAACCTGTCAAGTTCTGGTGTTATTTATTCCTAACACAACGTCCCTTAATCATTAAATTTCAAACTGGGGAAAAGCTGATAAAATCTTAACCTCAATTAGGTACTGTGAACCATGGGGAAAAACCTTGTATATAAAGCTAGCTAATGCTTGAATCTTTTGCAAATTCCATCCTAGAATTTAATTTTGATGGATTGAACGTCAAATAAGTTGTTAATCGTTCGGTACAATCATGGTGGTTAAAATGCTTATGTAGCTTTTGTTTGCACTGTTCTTCACTGCAAAGGTGTAGCATAAAATTGCAAAAATTTGTATAAAATCTTCCACATTTAATTTGTTTCGACCTTCTATAATCTGCTAAGAAAAATTAGTGTTTCACATATACATAACTCCATTATTTGGGACAAAACACGCAAAATACGACGACATGATCGCATTTGACAACCATTAACAAGGCGAAGCTAATAACTACTGCAACTTTCAACTACAAAAATTTGAGTTTATAGTCAGTCTACAGAAAATTCTTTAATAAGTTAAAATTACTTGGAATTGTCATTGATAATATCCGAATTATACTCAAAAACGAAAATTAAAATGTTCACCGGCTCGTAGTGAAAATGAAACAAAAATTCTAGAATTTGAATGTGGGTCGTAATAGAACTTAGGATACTGCATATTTTACAACATCTTCACCCAGAAGATGATTATGCTAAACACTCTGTATATAGATGGTGTTTTCAATATAGAAACTGTAAGTATTTTTAGAAAATGTTACTGTTCTGTTGCTATTCATTTATAGGTACTAGGTTAAAGCAATTCGATCATTGTTTTTCTATATCCTCATTTGTTCTTATTTTTTATGACCGTATAGTACTTGTAAAAAGTTGCACTCACAGGCAGGGACACTTAAAAAAACATCTACAGTTTTAAAGAAAAAAATGGACAAAACAAACAACATTTCCGTTCAACAGTCTATCATTTTTCAAGTGTCCTTATCAAAAGCGGCAACCTGTACAATTAATTTGAATTTAAATTGACAAAAGTAAAACTCGAACACAAGTAACGAAGTAAACAAACCAATTTAGCAAAATGTGGGCAGGGCACCGCTTAATCTAATATCCGTCCAAGACATCTCCCACTCAAAATCAAAAGTCTTACCCAGTACGAAAAATCCGGCGAAAAGCGCGCACTGCATGTTGCTGACACACTCGGATTAAAAAATTAATTTCGCGAGCTCACATTATCGCCTAATTTATTCAGCCACCGTTTAGGCCGACTCGCGGTTAATAATCCAAGAGCGAATTAAGCTGTTGCTCCGGGAGGCGGGTTAAGAAGTCAATTGCGCTATCTTCTCGTTAACTATGGCCATCGCATCATTTACGCTTTTTTCGTTTCGTGTTGGCTCAACAGTCCTCGGCACGCCGGGTGTCGTGACTCCTAACGAGCAAATTAATTACGATTCCTCCGAATTAATCCTGGTGGAGGAGCTGGAGTAACGACCGTTTGAACTGCTTCTCGCGCGCGCCACTGCGAGACTGCCCCCGGCTTGGGTTCGGGCTTCTTGGGACGCCGCCTCGCCGTAATTGCTGCTAAAAAATTGATTCGCGAAGCTCTTGGTTTAATTAGCGTCGGCCTATAAGAATGCGATGGTGAGGTGACTCAGAAAATTAAGGTTCGGTGAATTAGAGTTGATGTGGATGCGTTTCTGTGAAATCAACCAAACCCAAAGTCCAATGTCGGCTGAAACTTTTTAACTTAAATCGCCATGCCTAATGCCTATCTAGTCCACGTGAAAGTATTATTTTGCTCTGTGGTTGTCTCAACTATTAGTATAATTCAGAAAAGAGATATACCATATTTTATCCTTACAATTCCAAGCTTATTATGCCAGTTTTTTAACGTATTTTCCACAAAAAAATGTTTTAGTGTATGAATTTATATCTATTTGCAAACTGTTTATACAGGGTATTTAAAAATACGTTCGGATATTATACCCATTTATAGATCTCATCCATACAAACAAAAATGTCCGAATAAATATGGGCCCGGAAATGCTTCGTTTCCGAAGTACAGGGTTATTCATTATAAATTACCCACCCCTTATCATTGTTATTATTGCCTATAGAAAAAAAAGTTTTAAATAAAAGTTATGTGGTTATAACTGAATTTTGTTAAAATGCTATCAAAAGTACAGTGGCGTGCATAATTAAGGGGATACAAAAAAGTAATATATTTTTTTAAATGGAACACCCTGTATATTATTAAATTTTTGAAACGACCTTTTTTTCCTGATTTCAAAAATATACCATATGTTACCCTTACCTTATACCGTTTTTGAGTTATTAAACGTTGAATATCTTAGTTAAACTAGTTACTGTAAATAGGAATTATTAAAGTAAGCTATGAAAATGCAACTATTTTGTTTGATAAGTGACATTTCTTTAATGAAATAATAAAAATTAGTTATCATTTATTTATATTTAAATTTCCTGAATAAAACTTTGTTATATTTAATAATGTTGACTAGTTTAACTAAGATATTTGACGTTTAATAACTCAAAAACGGTATAATGTAAGGGTAACATATGGTATATTTTTGAAATCAGGAAAGAAAGATCATTCCAAAAATTTAATAATATACAGGGTGTTCCATTTAAAAAAATATATTACTTTTTTGTATCCCCTTAATTATGCACGCCACTGTACTTTTGATAGCATTTTAACAAAATTCAGTTATAACCACATAACTTTTATTTAAAACTTTTTTTTCTATAGGCAATAATAACGATGATAAGGGGTGGGTAATTTATAATGAATAACCCTGTACAACGCGTTAAAGTTTAAAAAAACGTTATAGTTATTTGGGCGATGATAATAAAATTGTTACAGTTTTTTTACAACTCTATTACGTACTTTTGGACCTACTACAGTTGATCCAGGAATTTCAGGTGCGTGTCCGCGGGACATGTCCATTAGGCTTTTTCACGATAAAATAACAGAATTTTTGGAACTTTCAAATTTTTTTAATAAAGCAACTAAAAATGCAACTCTCCTGAGTTTTTTCTTGCCTCTCTTCGTTTTCAAGAAAAACAAGCCCATATTTTTTGCACGTCTCTGAACCTGTTAAGTCAAAAACTAAAATGCTTCAATATCTCAAAAACCCCTTAGTGGATAAAATATCTGAACGTATTTTTTAAACACCCTGTATAGAATAAGCAAAATTAATGGTTAAATTCATAATTGTTGGTTACAGCTGTATTATTATTCAAAATAGAAAAATGTGAAAATACACGACATTAAATGCCATATTTCTTCTCTAGACGAGATTTTTTCAGCTAATTTTGTTGTTTAAATTTTCGTTACTAATAGTTATAAGTAAGCTTATTAGTTGTGTCAAAACATGTGGAATATAAATATTCAAATAAAACAAATCATTTCAAAGTTACGTTTCTCTATTTTAATATAGCTTCTTCAGACTTAAAAACAGTTCTTTATCACAAGTTAAAATTTGGGACAAACACAATTAAAAGGCACATGATATCTCTTATTTCTTTTTTAATTTTTAAATAACTAATTGATACGACGTTACCTTGTTGATATCAGTATTTGGTTGGTTCATGGAAGGTGTAAGTTGGATTTCCCATTTATTAATTTTTGTTGTTTTTGTAATTGATTGGTAAAAATATATTTTAAAGTCTTTTTTCTTTATTCTTTTTGTTCTCCCTCTCAGGTATGTAGCAAATATGTTTTTTAGGAAAGGAACGTTTACAGTTTTTTGTTCTACTATTTTTCCAAAATACAATCCTCTTATTTTTTATGGTGTGGGTTCAAAATATCAACAAGAAATCACATTTTTTTTGTTAGATACAGGTTTCTTTAAATATTCATTATGGAATGTGGCTGGCCATTTTTTTTTCTTTTTTTTTCTCCAGCCCCTAAGGTTTGGTGGTATATTTCAATACCTTTTGTGTGTGGGGTTTTTAAAAAATTTTCTTTTTGTATTTTTTCCTCTCTTTTCTATCGGTGTTCCATCTTGGCACAGGGGCGAATTCAAACGGACGTGTTCAGTAAACAGTCCCGACATAATTTAAACAAGTAAACTAAAATACCAATAAAATCAGAAAACCTTATTTCCAATACCAAAATCCATTTATCACAATATATATAATATAACAGCCGCTTTTAAGCACAAAAAGTTTTACGTACAAACGAAAACTTTAGCCATACACCTCCAAACTTACCAATTAATGTTTGGATTTCTTTCCCCAGATTAATTAACAACAACAGGGTTTCAACGAGTAAAAACAGGAGCAACAGCGTAATAACACTAAAAAAAGCGTCAGTTTATACATTAAGGGAAATCTTAATCAACCCTTACATAAAGAATTTTAAAGAAAACAGCCAAACACAAAAATAATAAGTTCTAACCAAAAAGTTTAGTTTCACGTTTAACAAGATTATCCATTAAAACATTAAAGAAATCAAAACACTCCGGAATAATTATTTTAATAAAAACTAAGAAACGAATAACAAAAACAGCTGGAAAACAACACCAAAATAAGTGGCCTTTTTACTTTATTTCCATATAAAAATATAACATCTAATAATCTCAAAACCAGGGTGGTGAAACACCAATACAAAAGGGAGGAAAAAAAATACAAAGGGAAACATTTTAAAAACCACACACACAAAAGGTATTGAAACATACCACCAAACCTTAGGGGGTAGGAAAAAAAGGAGAAAAAATGGCCAGCCACATTCCATAATTAATTTTTAAAGAAACCTGTATCTAACGAAAAAAATGTGCTTCCTGGTTGATATTTTGAACCCACACCATAAAAACTAAGAGGATAGTATTTTGGAAAAATAATAACAATTATAAGAAAAACCACTTCAACCAAAAGTACTACTTGTTTAATAACATCAGACATCCAAGAGTATATAAATATATAACACATAAGTAGAACAAAAAACTTTAAACGTTCCTTTTCTAAAAAACATATCTGCTACATACCTGAGAGAAAGAAAAATAAAGAATAAAGAAAGAAGAATTTAAAACATTTTTTTAGCAATCAACTACAAAAACAACAAAAATTGATAAATGATGTTATCCACCTTACACCTGCCATGAACCAACCAAAAACTGATATCAACAACGTAATGTCGTACCAATTAGTTATTTAAAAATTTAAAAAAAAGAGATATCATGTGCCTTTTAACTGTGTTTGTCCCAAATTTTAACTTGTCATAAAGAACTGTTTTTAAGTCTGAAGAAGCTATATTAGAATAACGAAACGTAACTTTGAAATGATTTGTTTTATTTGAATATTTATATTCGACATGTTTTGACACAACTAATAAGCTTACTTATAACTATTAGTAAGGAAAATTAAAACAACAAAATTAGCTGAAAAAAACTTTTCTACGGAAGAAATATGGCATTTAATGTCGTGCTTTTTCACATTTTAAAATTAATGGTATAAAAATTACATGAAAATGACACTGGAATGACATTCAGTATTACCGCGAAGTGAGACAAGATGAGATTTATCCATTTTAGATATCGATCTCAAAAATTTTCGAAAGTTGATGCTTGATCTCGAACTCGAAAATTCTTGAACCTCGATTTTCGATATCGAGGTCGAGAATCTGGATTCTCGAATTTTAAATAAGCGCACCGAACTAAGGCTGCTGTTATTTTACGGTGTTAATTAGGAAAAAATAAAGTCCTATAACCCATAACTCTTTTATTTGGTTTTATTATGCGACTTCTAAAAATGACAAATTGCCAATGTCGAGTATATCTCATATCGAATAATCCAGAATTTGAATAATCTCGCGCGTCTCGAATATTCGAGATCAAAAAATGTTAACCTACGCTTTTGTGGGTTTTAAAAATACTGTTAAAACTTGTTGAGATTGAGAATTACGTTAATTTTGTCTGGAAAATTCGAGATCGAAAAATGGCCATCTCGATCTCGAACTTCGAAACAAGGCGGAACGAGATCGAGAAATTTCTCATCTAGGCGGCATCACTATTAACAGGCCGATTCTACTAAGTTTTATGTGGGTTTTAAAAATACTATTAAAAACTGTCGAGGTAGGGAATTTGGTTACTCTCGTTTCGAAAATTCGAGATCGAAAAATGGCCATCTCGGTCTGGAATTTCGAAACGAGGCGAAACGAAATTGAGAATTTTCTCATCTAGCCGGCATCTGCATCACTATTAACAAGCCCATTCCACTATGTTTTTATGTGTGTTTTAAAAATACTGTTAAAAACTGTCGAGATCGAGAAATTTGTTAATCTCGTCTCGAAAATACGCGATCGAAAAATGGCCATCTCGATCTCGAATTTCGAGACGTGCGAGAAGAGATCGAGAATGTTCTCATCTAGGCGGCATTACTACTAACAGGCCGATTCTACTAGGTTTTTATGTGGATTTTAAAAATACTATTAGAAACTGTCGATATAGGGAATTTGGTTAACCTCATCTCGAAAATTCGAGATCGAAAAACGGCAATCGCGATCTCGAATTTCGAGATGAAGCGAGAGGATATCGAGAATTTTCTCATCTAGGCGGCATTACTACTAGCAGGCCGATTCTATTAGGTTTTTATGTGGGTTTTAAATATACTATTAAAAACTGTCGAGATAAGGAATTTGGTTACTCTCGTTTCGAAAATTCGAGATCGAAAAATGGCCATCTCGGTCTGGAATTTCGAAACGAGGAGAAACGAAATTGAGAATTTTCTCATCTAGCCGGCATCGGCATCACTATTAACAGGCCCATTCCACTACGTTTTTATGTGTGTTTTAAAAATACTGTTAAAAACTGTCGAGATCGAGAATCTTGTTAATCTCGTCTCGAAAATACGCGATCGAAAAATGGCCATCTCGATTTCGAAATTCGAGACGAGGCGAGAAGAGGTCGAGAATGTTCTCATCTAGGCGACATTACTACTAACAGGCCGATTCTACTAGGTTTTTATGTGAATTTTAAAAATACTATTAGAAACTGTCGATATAGGGAATTTGGTTAACCTCATCTCGAAAATTCGAGATCGAAAAACGGCAATCGCGATCTCGAATTTCGAGATGAAGCGAGAGGATATCGAGAATGTTCTCATCTAGGCGGCATTACTACTAGCAGGCCGATTCTATTAGGTTTTTATGTGGGTTTTAAATATACTATTAAAAACTGTCGAGATAAGGAATTTGGTTACTCTCGTTTCGAAAATTCGAGATCGAAAAATGGCCATCTCGGTCTGGAATTTCGAAACGAGAAGAAACGAAATTGAGAATTTTCTCATCTAGCCGGCATCGGCATCACTATTAACAGGCCCATTCCACTACGTTTTTATGTGTGTTTTAAAAATACTGTTAAAAACTGTCGAGATCGAGAATCTTGTTAATCTCGTCTCGAAAATACGCGATCGAAAAATGGCCATCTCGATTTCGAATTTCGAGACGAGGCGAGAAGAGGTCGAGAATGTTCTCATCTAGGCGACATTACTACTAACAGGCCGATTCTACTAGGTTTTTATGTGAGTTTTAAAAATACTATTAGAAACTATCGAAAGAGGGAATTTGGTTAACCTCGTCTCGAAAATTCGAGATCGAAAAACGGCAATCGCGATCTCGAATTTCGAGATGAAGCGAGACGATATCGAGAATGTTCTCATCTAGGCGGCATTACTACTAGCAGGCAGATTCTATTAGGTTTTTATGTGGGTTTTAAATATACTATTAAAAACTGTCGATATAGGGAATTTGGTTAACCTCATCTCGAAAATTCGAGATCGAAAAACGGCAATCGCGATCTCGAATTTAGAGATGAAGCGAGAGGATATCGAGAATGTTCTCATCTAGACGGCATTACTACTAGCAGGCCGATTCTATTAGGTTTTTATGTGGGTTTTAAATATACTATTAAAAACTGTCGAGATAGGGAATTTGGTTACTCTCGTTTCGAAAACTCGAGATCGAAAAATGGCCATCTCGGTCTGGAATTTCGAAACGAGGAGAAACGAAATTGAGAATTTTTTCATATAGCCGGCATCGGCGTCACTATTAACAGGCCCATTCCACTACGTTTTCATGAGTGTTTTAAAAATACTGTTAAAAACTGTCGAGGTCGAGGATTTTGTTAATCTCGTCTCGAAAATACGCGATCGAAAAATGGCTATCGCGATCTCGAATTTCGAGACGAGGCGAGAAAAGGTAGAGAATGTTCTCATCTAGGCGGCATTACTACTCAAAGGCCGATTCTACTAGGTTTTTATGTGGATTTTAAAAATACTATTAGAAACTGTCGATATAGGGAATTTGGTTAACCTCATCTCGAAAATTCGAGATCGAAAAACGGCAATCGCGATCTCGAATTTCGAGATGAAGCGAGAGGATATCGAGAATTTTCTCATCTAGGCGGCATTACTACTAACACGCCGATTCTACTAGGTTTTTATGTGGGTTTTCAAAATACTATTAGAAACTATCGATATATAAAACAACAAAATTAGTTGAAAAAAACTCTTCTACCGAAGAAATATGGCATTTAATGTCGTATTTTTTCACATTTTAAAATTAATGGTATAAAAATGACATGAAAATGGCACAAGAGTGACATTCAGTATTACCGCGAAGTGAGACACGATGAGATTTATCTATTTTAGATATCAATCTCAAAAATTTTCGAAAGTTGATGCTTGATCTGGAACTCGAAAATTCTCGAACGTCGATTTTCGATATCGAGGTCGAGAATCTGGATTCTTGAATTTTAAATAAGCGCACTGAACTAAGGCTGCTGTAATTTTACGGTGTTAATTAGGAAAAAATAAAGTCCTATAACCCATAACTCTTTTATTTGGTTTTATTATGCCACTTCTAAAAATGACAAATTGCCAATGTCGAGGATATCTCATATCGAATAATCCAGAATTTGAATAATCTCGCGCGTCTCGAATATTCGAGATCAAAAAATGTTAACCTACGCTTTTGTGGGTTTTAAAAATACTGTTAAAACTTGTTGAGATTGAGAATTTCGTTAATTTTGTCTGGAAAATTCGAGATCGAAAAATGGCCATCTCGATCTCGAACTTCGAAACGAGGCTAGACGAGTTTTTTTCTCATCTAAGTGGCATCACTACTAACAGGTCAATTCTACTACGTTTTATGTGGGTTTTAAAAATACTATTAAAAACTGTCGAGATAGGGAAATTGGTTACTCTCGTTTCGAAAATTCGAGATCTCGGTCTGGAATTTCGAAACGAGGCGAAACGAAATTGAGAATTTTTCTCATCTAAGTGGCATCACTATTAACAGGCCCATTCCACTACGTTTTCATGTGTGTTTTAAAAATACTGTCGAGATCGAGAATCTTGTTAATCTCGTCTCGAAAATACGCGATCGAAAAATGGCCATCTCGATCTCGAATTTCGAGACGAGGCGAGACGAGATCGAGAATGTTCTCATCTAGGCGGCATTACTACTAGCAGGCCGATTCTGCTAGGTTTTTATGTTGGTTTTAAAAATACTATTAGAAACTGTCGATATAGGGAATTTGGTTAATCTCGTCTCGAAAATTCGAGATCGAAAAACGGCAATCGCGATCTCAAATTTCGAGATGAGGCGAGACGAGATCGAGAATGTTCTCATCTAGGCGGCATTACTACTAGCAGGCCGATTCTACTAGGTTTTTATGTTGGTTTTAAAAATACTATTAGAAACTGTCGATATAGGGAATTTGGTTAATCTCGTCTCAAAAATTCGAGATCGAAAAACGGCAATCGCGATCTCAAATTTCGAGATGAAGCGAGACGATATCGAAAATTTTCTCATCTAGGCGGCATTACTACTAGCAGACCGATTCTACTAGGTTTTTATGTGGGTTTTAAATATACTATTAAAAACTGTCGATATAGGGAATTTGGTTAATCTCGTCTCGAAAATTCGAGATCGAAAAATAGCAATCTCATCTCGAATTTCGAGATGAGGCGAGACGAGATCGAGAATTTTCTCATCTAGGCGGCATTACTACTAGCAGACCGATTCTACTACGTTTTTATGTGAGTTTAAATAATACTATTAAACTGTCGAGATAGGGAATTTGGTTAATCTCGTTTCGAAAACGTGGCGAAACGAAATCGAGAATTTCGTCATCTAGGCGGCATCATTACTAGCAGACCGATTCTACTAGGTTTTTATGTGGGTTTTAAATATACTATTAAAAACTGTCGATATAGGGAATTTGGTTAATCTCGTCTCGAAAATTCGAGATCGAAAAATAGCAATCTCATCTCGAATTTCGAGATGAGGCGAGACGAGATCGAGAATTTTCTCATCTAGGCGGCATTACTACTAGCAGACCGATTCTACTACGTTTTTATGTGGGTTTAAATAATACTATTAAAAACTGTCGAGATAGAAAATTTGGTTAACCTCGTTTCGAAAATTCGAGATCGGAAAATGGGAATCTCGATCTCGAATTTCAAGATGAGATCAAGAATTTTCTCATCTAGGCGGCATCACTACTAGCAGGCCGATTCGACTACGTTTTTATGTGGGTTTAAAGAATACTATTAAAATCTCTCGACATAGGGAATTTGGTTAATCTCGTTTCGAAAATTAGAGATTAAGAATGATAATCTCGATCTCTAATTTCGAAACGAGGCGAGACGAGATCGAAAATTTTGTCATCTAGGCGGCATCACTATTAACAGGTCGCGTATACTACGTTTTTATGTGAGTTTTAAAAATACTATTAAAAACTGTCGAGATAGAGAATTTGAATAATCTCTTTCCGAAAATTCGAGATCGCAAAATGGTCATCTCGAATTTCGAAATGAAGCGAGACGATATCGAGAATTTACTCATCTAGGCGTCATCACTGTTAACAGGCAGATTGTACTACATTTTTATTATTATTATTATATTTCAAGCGAGAGGCGGCACAGCCGATTATCTCGCGCAAATGCATATACAAGTGCAGAACATAATGATTACATAAGAAAGCCATACAGTAAGTGATATAAAGAAAAGAATATAAACTAAGAACACATGATAAATTTATGAACTAGAATAAACTAGTACCCCATTTAAATTAGCTTGAACCTAAAAACACATCTAATCGGTTTTTAAAGTCATTTAACGAGCTGGCGTTTACTATTTCATTTGTCAGGGCATTCCAAGTATTACACACCCGAAGAGCAAAAAAGTGTTGACGGCACTGACAATGAAAACGTAGGTGAACCAGCTTATGGCAGTTACCGCGTAAGTGTACATTTTCACTAAACACAAACATCTCAGAGAGTGGGCAGTTATAATGATTATGTATAATCTTATAAGTCTCAATTAAGTCGCCACGAACACGCCTGTCCTTCAGGGTTGGTAACTTCAAACGCAAAAGTCGCTGATCATACGGGAGGTTTCTTAGTTCAAACACTAGTTTAGTGGCTCTGCGTTGAACCCTTTCGAGAATTTCTATGTCCTTAGCTAAATAAGGGTTCCAGACACTAGCACTAAACTCTAATATAGGGCTCACGTAGGTTTTATACAACTTTAGAAACACTTTTAATTTTAGACACTTGAAGTTTATTTTAATCATATACAACAATGAGTTTGCTTTTTTAACGAGATGTGTGATGTGTGATGACCATTTTAAATCACTGCTGATAGTTACGCCGAGGTCGGTGTGTTCGGAAACTTTCTTGAGAGATTTTCCATCAAGGGTGTAGTCCTTTCTGGGATTGTTCGTACCAATATGCAGGATTGAACATTTGTCAACGTTGAGTGTTAGCATCCATTCTTTTGTCCAAGAGCTTATTTTATCAAGATCTGAGTGTATAATGCCCGAGTTATGCCAAGCGTTATTGTAAATCTTAGTGTCATCAGCGAAAACACTAGAGTTCGATTCGATATTTGCGGTTAAATCTGCTATATAAACAAGGAATAAAATGGGACCAAGAACTGATCCTTGCGGCACTCCACTTTTTACTGGATAAGATCCGGAAAGAGAGTCGCTAACTCGTACTTGGTATGTTCGATCCGATAAAAAGGCTTCAATCCATTTTAGGAGACTTCCTCTTATCCCATAATGTTCAAGTTTTAACAATAATCTCTGATGTGGAACTCTGTCGAATGCCTTTTCAAAATCTAAATAAACAACATCTACTGGCGTTCGAGCATCGATAGATTTAGTCCACGAATCAACATTTAACAGCAAATTTGAAAGAACTGATCTACCTGGGATAAAACCGTGTTGACAATTGGGAATAACAGAGTTCGAGGTTAGAAATGTCGTGAGTTCTTTAGCTATAATTTTTTCCATACACTTGCAGATAATTGAGGTGAGACTTACTGGGCGATAATTGCTAGCTGAAAGTTTATTGCCTTTCTTGAATATGGGAATAATAATTGATTTTTTCCACTCTAAGGGAAGCAGTCCATGATTAAACGATAATTTCATTAAGTCAGAAATCGGTTCTGCCAAGCTTATAGCACAATTTTTCAAAAAATTAGGAGATAAGTTGTCTGGACCTGGACTGGAATCATTTTTAATATTAGCCAATTGTTTAGCGACAATATCTTTAGTAAACTCTACAGTTGTTATGGAATTGTGCACTTTTGTTGATTCGTCCATCACTGGCAGCGGTAAAGATTCCTCAAGAAACACACTTTGGAATTGTTGTGCAAGTATTTCAGTGGTAATAGTGGGATCGGAGTGTACGACGTTATCCACTGAACGAAGATTGATTGTAGATACCTTTGATGTGAGGTTTTGTCTTATGTACCTATAAAATTGTTTTGGTCTCGAGTCTGCAATTCTTTCTTCATACATTGCCTGAGCTTTCCTTAGTTCCGTGTTCAGATTATTAGCGTAACTTTTATAGTCGTTGAAAGATTCTGATGTTTTAATACTTTTGTATCTGTCCCATAACTTACGTTTTCTTCGTATTTGTGATTTAAGTTCTGGTGTAATCCAAGGCTTGTGCTTTTTAGATTTTACAACTTTGCGTGGTACATACCTAGACTCAGATATCTTAATCGCATTTAGTAATTTTTGCCAATATTCTAAAGGAGTTGAGGTATTAGTTGGTCGACTTAGGATTTCTTGTAAGTGTTGATTGATATCATTGTAGTTTGCCTGCCAATAATTAAGCTTAGTTATTGTTTGTTTGTTAGTAAAAACATTTGCCACCTGTTCTATGCTGACGATCGATTCGGTATAGGGAATAATTAGGAAGATAAAGTGCAGTATTTGGTATTGCAGAATGTAACCATGTTTGACTTAAAGCAATTACAGTTGGTTGTAAGTGTTCGACTTCGTGTTTAAAAGTTGGGAATTTGGCTGGTAATGATGCAATATTTGTATAAAGAAAAGTCAGATTTAGAAAAGTTAGTTGTGGTTTTTTGATTTATTGACAATTTTTGGAACTCCTCTGATGTATTTGATGGTAAGTTCGGTTTCACCTTCTTCAAACCGTTTCTTAAGGGTATTCTGCAAATTACGCAAGTAATCTCTTTGACTTGGAGTCTCGTCTTGTCGAATTTTTAGGTTTCTCGGTAGCTTGTTTTTGTTTCTCAAAAAGAAACGCGCGTCATGTTCACTACGCAATATTACCTTGATAGGTCGGTCTTTACCAGGGTTAGGTAAACCTAAACGGAACACTGAAACTCCATCGGTGATGAAATCACCAATCTTTTTAAGAATCGATAATGCTTGTTCCTTATCTGACTCGTTCGAATCGGATTCTTTGACATTGAAAAGTATAATATTAGAAGCACGTTTATTGCGGTCTTGAATTTCACTTATGATCGATTCAGTTAATTCGGCTTCTTCAATATTATGTGCGGATGTGGAAATCGCATTTTCTAAGTTATTAATCTTCGTTGTTAGATCTAAAATCAGCTTTTTTAGATCTTCGATGGATTCGCCGCTTGATACTGGCCTTGCAGTACAGTTATCGCAAATGTACTTGACCCGTCTATCTCGAGCCAAAATACATTGCACTTCGCTACGAGACATTCCCGTGCATGTTGTATGAATTATTTTCTTACAACTATCACATGCAATTTCCTTATCAGAGTTAGCATCTTTGTTACATTTTAAACACTTGGACGTCGGCATCTTAAGGATATCAAATTTTTATAATAATCGGACTTTTATTACTCACTTTTTACTGTAGAACTAGAAGAGCACAATTTTATATGTACGCACCTATGCACCTTCACACGACAAATATTTATTAAAAATGATATGTTTGTTCATATAACAGTGTCCTGTAGTTATCCTTGTTATGTGTTTTATTTTCTCCCTTCCATTTTCCAGGAGTGCCAGTGTCGCTTTCTTGGACGGTTCCCCTATGAAGTTTCTAGAGTGCCTTGCTTTAGGGTAGTCGTGCCAGAATTTGCGATGTTTATCTCGTAACCAGCTTCTAATTTGCTCCCTGATCATGCTATAAGCTATGTTACAGGTAGGCTCTGGTCCTATCAGCTGGATAGTACTGGCTGATTTTGCTAATTTGTCTGCTTTTTCGTTGCCTATTATTCCTTGGTGACCTGGGACCCACAACAGGCTAAGTTTGTTGTGTTCTCCCAGTTGAACCAGTTTTTTATGGCATTCATATACCAGTTCTGAGTTGAACTGGTTAGATGACAGCGCTTTTAAAGCTGCTTGGCTGTCCGTCAGGATGTGTATTCTCCTGCCTTTGTAGGATCTCTGCACCATTAATTGGGCGCAGGTTAGAATTGCTGTTACCTCGGTCTGGAATACTGTTGCATATTGTCCCAGGTTTATGCTTATTGCATTTCCTGGTCCCGTACCATAAATGCCCAGACCTGTTCCATTTTCTGTTCTTGATCCGTCTGTGTACCAGACTTCCCCCTTTAGTTTGGTTAAGACTTCTTCCTCGTTCCACTCTTCCCGCTCTGGAAGATATACTTCAAACGGTTTTTGGAACTGGTAGGATGTCTTTATTTTGTCGGACTTCATCTGCAGGATGAGGTTTTCACGTAATCGGTTAAAGATTTCGGTATGGTATCCTCGATGTCCAGGATAACGATCATACCCTTGTATTTTCAGCCTATATGCCCCTAGTCTCGCTTCCGCCTCTACCCTTAGGTGTAATGGGGGAAGGTTCAGCAAGGCTTCTAACGCGGCTGTCGGGGTTGTTGACATTGCCCCCGTTATTCCAATACAGGCCATTCTTTGTATTTTGCTAAGCGAGTTCTTATTTTTAATATTGCTTGCCTTGTGGCACCATACCAAGGATGCATAGGTTATCGTTGGTATAATGACTCTTGTGAAGAGCCAGTATACCATTTTTGGTGACAGTCCCCATGCTTTTCCAAACATTCTTCTGCAGGTCCAGAATGCTCTGCAGCCTTTTCTTGTAACATGTTCCATATGGTGTTTGAATGTCAATTTGGTGTTTAAAATCACACCCAAATATTTGACCTTCTCCACCATCTCTAGTTCTTTTCCGTATAGTTTTAGTTTCCTATACTTGTTTTTCTTCCTTCTTGTGATTGACAGAAGCGAGGTCTTTTCCGGGTTGACCGATAGTCCCTTGGCTTCACACCATCTTTCCACAATGTTGAGGGCCAATTGCATTCTTTCGAATACTACGCCCTCAAATTTTCCGTGTATGTAGATGGTGATGTCGTCAGCGTAGCCCTGTGTGTATAAGCCCCTCTCCTCTAGTTCCCGTAGAAGGCCATCCACCACGAGGTTCCACAGTAGAGGTGACAATACCCCTCCTTGTGGGCACCCTCTGGTCACCGACACTTTCACGGTTGTCTTATAAAGAGAAGTGGTTATGACTCTGCTTTTAAGCATGTTTAGTATCCATCTGCTCAGGGTGTCATTTATTCCCCTGCTATTCAAGGCTAGATGAATTGAGTCGAACGAGGTGTTGTCAAAAGCACCTTCGATGTCCAAAAAGGCTCCTAGGCCAAAGTCTTTGGATTGTATATTTTTTTCCCCCTTGCTGACTAGTTCGTGTATAGCCAGTTCGCAGGATTTTCCTGATTGGTAGGCATATTGGTATCTATGTAATGGAGAAATCACCAGTACTTCGTCCCTTATATACCTGTCAATTAACTTTTCTAGCGTCTTCAGAATGAATGACGTCAGACTTATTGGTCGGTAAGATTTCGCCTGGGCATAGCTTTCCTTTCCCGGCTTTGGTATAAATACCACTCTCACTTTTCTCCAGCTTGCTGGTATGTAACCTAGGGCCAGACTTGCCCTTAGCATTGCACATAGACGGGTGGATAGTTCACCCCAGCCCTGAGTGAGTAGAGCTGGGTAGATCCCGTCTCCACCTGGAGCTTTAAATGGTTCAAAACTGTGTAATGCCCATTTAAGTTTTGTTATGTTTATCACTTGATGTGCTGTCTTCCAGTTCTCTTGTGTGGCCCTGCGTAAAGGTATTTCTACACCGTGATCACTGGTATTATCTTCTTGTAATAGTATACTGCCTGGGAAGTGTGCCTGTAGTAAAACTGCCAGTGTTTCTTTCCCAGTTTCCGTGTATCCTCCTTCAGGTTTTTTAGTGTTCCCACTATCTGTGGTCTATCTTTCGCTAGCGCTTTTTGGAGTTTTGCACATTCTGGTGTCTTGTCGACTCCCTTGCAGTACTCCCTCCATGAGGATCGTTTTGCTTTCCTCACTTCGTTATTGTATTTTGTAAGGACTTCTTTATAAGGTTCCCACTTCCCTGTCCTTTTTGCTTTGTTAAATAGCCTTCTTGTCTCCACCCGCAGCTCTGAAAGTCGACCGTTCCACCATGGAACATCTCTGGTTGACCTTCTTCATTGTTTGTAAGTGAACGGATATTCTTTTCTGTGAACGTATTAAAGCATTTGTAAACTGCTACTTTTGTGTTTTGATAAAGCTTTTTTGGCATTTTGACTTACGTACAAAAGACAAATTGTCAAAAATGACTTTAAGGTGTCAGTCGCTCAGTACACTCTAAAAAAATTGTAATTCATGGTTTACTCGATGTCATGTGAAATTGAAACGGACTTTACATATAAATGAGGCTTCGGGGATGTTTTCTTTCATAGTAATTTTACGAAAAAGTGAAATAAAATCGGTAATTTCCCGAAGAAACTATTATTAAAAGATGTTAAAAAACGTGATAAGAGATCAGGTAGGTTGCTATCACCTGTTTTTCCATAAGGTTACTTTGAAAACAAAATAAAAGCAGGCTTCTTAACTAGGTTGTTGTAACACCTCTTTTATATATTAAATGCGTAACAAATACAACTCCTGATGTTACGTGTGCATAAGCCCTGAGCGCAATGCTCAATTCTGAGAAATAAAGAAGTCAACCTTCAGTTCTGTTTGTTTACTTCAGCTTTCGCAGCTCCGTGTGCAAAGAACAGTCGCCACTCCATCTCCATCTGAAACCAACGCTCTCGCTCAACTTTCAGGTACTCGATCGGAACTGGTTGCGACGTGCGACGAGTACTCGGTAACGAATACAAAGTAACGGATACTGCAACGAAAAATAACGAATAGTTACAAGTACCGAAAAGTTACGAAAGTTAACATCACTATTCACTGGTATTTTTTAACCATTGTCAACTCTAAACAGTAAATGTTTTACTCTTTAGAAACGTAGACATAAAAGGAATAATACATTTAAGCGTTAAATGAGACATCTTTTTATTTTGAATATTAGTTTTTTAAGGTACTGATAAATTATTTGGTTTTAAAGGACATTTACCGTCCTTTGACACATTAAAGCGCAAATAACTTTATTTTGAAATAAACGACTGTCCTTTGAAGTAAAGGACGGTTGGCAACTCTGTTTATTAGGGTTTAATGTTATACTACTGGTTTATCAAACCAATGACGTTTTATATATGCAGGAGGTAAGAATTGAATTATTATTGAACATTGAACGGACAGTATTCGCGAACTTATATAGGTTAGGAAACTATAAGGAGCTCTTTAATTTCTCTCACCTATTCGCTTAAACTTTTAAAAGTAAAAGTAAACACTTGATTAATAATTATATTTACATAATTTTTTTACTTAAATGACATCATTTCAATTCCTTATCTGCATTCTACGACATTCGTAAATTGCCATGACTATATTTCTGACCATAAGATGCTGACAAGATTATATATTCATTTATGTACATATTGCGAATTCACAGTTTATTAAAATTGCTGGTGCCCAATCTCACATTTATTATACCTGTATCCCAGCCGAGAATTGAGCTATTCGGAGCTATGTGAGCATTCTAAAGGTAGGTTGCTTATAGTCGCTACAGCATATTAAAAAATTGCTTTATTACTTCCTTTTACAATAAAGGAAGTATTGGATTCATCCCAAAAATTCGAAATTGAGTTTTCAACAGATCATGTTTTAGAGTCCCCTGAACCCAAAAAAGATATTTTTTTTCATTGCTTTGTCTGTGTGTCTGTCTGTCTGTCTGTGTGTCTGTCTGTCTGTCTATGTGTCTGTCTGTGTGTCTGTCTGTCTGTGAACAGAATATCTCAAAAACGAAAAGAGGTGTGTCGTTGAAACTTCATATATAAGTTTTGAGTACTATGTGTATGAGACAGCAAGCTTTTGAAAAAAATCGCATAACCGGAAGTAGGTGTTTACTCTTGTGATTTTTCAGTTTTTTTAAATTTTTTCAAAAACGGCTCTAACGATTTTTTTTTAAACTTTACATTTTTATTACACTTTTAATGTGTATTGAAGTGAGATAGGTGATTTTCCAGTACAATACTTCTAAAATGGGTTTCTTTTGTTTTTTTTCTATTTTCTTTATTAACTCCTATTTTAAATAGAACACCCGGTATATTATTACATTTTTGAATTCAGCTTAAAATTCTAGAGAAAATTTGTCTCTTTACCTTACGCTCTATTTTGTACCGTTTTTGTAGAATTTGCAATTTTTGAAAATTTTTGACAAATGCTTAGAAATTTAAAATCAAATTTTTGGCTAATTATAAAATCACTGTAAAAGGAAGTTGTGTGCGTGTATCACACCAGATTTTTTACAATAGTACAGCCGTCGTGGATCACTGAGTTGGATAAAAAGGCCTGTGACCTATGATTTATAAAAATGGTATGTTAAACTTCAAAATCACACTGCTTTAGAGAACCATGGAATACATTGTTACACTTTAAAATTCATGTACCATAGGTAACAAAGCCTAAAATGCACAGGACTGGGCTTCAGTGGGATATTTATCTCTAAAAAGCCAGGCTCCGTAGCCCAGTGGTTAAGTATTCTCGTCGTTTCCGGCAAATTCCTCGAATGCAATTGCTCGAAATCAATTGCTCGAAAATCAAATTGCTCGAATGTAACTTTTCTCGAAATACAAGTTCCTCGAAAATGTTTTGCTCGAATTTATGTGGTCTTAACATCTGGAAATTTATTTCGGCATTAAATAGGGAGCAGAGTTTGAACGAATTACGGATAGAACAATATGTCAGCGGTCAACAACACACCATAAGCCGAAAAATATATCGTGATAGTGCACAGAGCCTTTTAAGATCTTCTATATATATATAAAAATTAATCGCCGTGTGTTAGTAACGCAAAAACTCGAGAACGACTCGAAATACAAGTTCTTCGAACCGCAATTTCTCGAAAATGTTTTGCTCAAATTTATGTGGTCTTAAATAATGCGTCAAAACTAAAATCTTCAAAATCTTTTGTAGTAAGTGGTCAAAGACAGTATTATGTTCTTGTAACAGGAAAGTGATTATCATTGGAATGTAATTACGGGTATTCATAATCAGGATAATGGGTTTGTTGTTATTACAAATTATGTTAAATAGGTTTTTCTTGGGACATAAAAGTGATTATCATCGGAATGTAATACATACCTATACCTATTTTTTATTAATAAAAGTTATAATTTGTAATTTGTGTTTTTTTGTATATTTTATATTAACTGATTCGAGTTAAGACTATTTCACAACTTTATTTTTTCGAGCAATAGATAATCGAGAAACTGCTGTTCGAGGAACTTGCAATTCGAGCAAAGTCACATTCGAGCAATTGACTTTCGAGCAACTGATTTCGAGCAATTCGTTTTCGAGCAATTGCATTCGAGCAATTTACCTAGAACCAAGTATTCTGACTACTGATCTCTAAGGGTCGCGAATTTGATTTCCCGTTCCGATTAAGGTTTTTAAAAATTAAAAAAATGCAGATGAAAGCCTCTACAGAATCCCAACATTCGGAAGTGATGTAAAGTCGTGGGTCTCATGTTACTACGATGTGCAGCATGTAAAAGATCCCTTGCTAGGGTTGGAACTCCTTAGTCTCGACAAAACTCTAAGTAGGATTAAGGTACCTGGTACTCTGCATGCCTAGACCTTGTCCATGGAGTTGGCAAAAAGGGCCGATGAAGGCCTACTTGCCTGACATCAGTCTCCCTACAACTGATACTAACTAACTAACTACCACGCAAAAGGTCGCAAGGAGATGAAATTTGGTGGAATCGCAAAATTTACTCTTAATATTATAACCCTGAGTTTGCGACCTTGGGGAAAGACCGCTCGCGCTGTCATCTTGGAAATATGGCGGTCAAAATCAGTGTTGTGCAAATATCTCTGTTCGTATTGGTCCTACGAAAAAAAGTAAATTAATAAATTGAAGAGCATAAAATATGTTCTATGCATTTTTTCTGACAGATCAATAGTTTTCAAGATACAACAAAAAACAACAAGTTGCTTGAAATGATTGAAATCTTTCAAGATCCACATAGAAACTTCGATGCAGTAGCCACTGCGGGAGAAGCATTTTTGGTAACGCTGTATGGTGGATGTTACGAAATAGATACCTTGGATTTCCTACGATACAGGAATTTTGGACGATCGTTGGTGAAAAACAAGTTCCAACTTGGCCACGCTTTCACCAACAAGAGATGCTACGCGGCAACATTACCTACGGACTTACCACCAAGTCCAGTAATGCCGTGGGGTGAAAAAAATGAAGTGGAGTATGGTTGGCGGAAAACCCAGAGAGAATCGATGCTGTGCGAAACACTAAACAACCTACTCCGGATTTCTTGCTTAAAAGTATTTCGTGGAAGTGCAAAACGGGCCGTGGAAGAATGTGGTTGCTGCAAACAGGCCTAAAGTGTCCCGCCATTTGCTATCACTGCAATGGATCCTCATGCGAAAATAATCCCGAAGTGCTTGGGGAAGGCGAGGTGAATATAGAAGCAGAGGAAATCGATGATGAGACGATTCTCTTAGAAATAAATATTGGATGAAAATGCCATGGAAAGTAACTGTATGCCGAAGAAGATTGAGAAGACAATGCACCAGTCCTTCCACCACCAAAACGTACGTAAATGTAATGATTTTGTGGATTAGGCCTACTGGGAATTAGTGATGTTAAAAAAGTCGTTGGGTGAACAAGTACTTAATCATTCAACGCAGTAGTTTAACCAAAGAGCATATAATTGCTCTTTGGTTTAACCTTGCTTTTTATTTTATCGCCATCTTACGGTGCGAAGCTTAAGTTTGTGATTGTCTGAAAAAGTAGGGGTTTTATAAAAATATTTTGCGCACATTTGAAGAGCGACTGGTGATTGGCGTTCTTAGCTAGGACTTTTTTAATGCTGTAAAATAAAATAGGTAATTTTCCGAAGAAATGCTTAATGTGCTTTGTCAGTTTATCAGTTTTATTGAGGCTTCAGGGATGTTTTCTTTCATAGGTAGTAGTTTTACGAAAAAATGTATTAGCTATTACTTTTTAATAAACTATTATTGACGGATGCTAAAGAACGTGATCAGGTAGGTTGCTATCGCCTGTTTTTCCATAAGGTTATTTTCAAAACAAAATAAAAGCAGCCCTCTTTGCCAGTTTACTAAAGTGCGTATTCCCAATTCTATATATACAGGGTGTTTCATTAATAATTGGAAATATTTTAACTGTAGAATCCTGGGCTCAAAATATTAATATTTAACCCAAATCACTTAGATAAAATGTGGCTTGTTACTGAGATATAGGGTGTTTTATTTAAAAATTTAAAAATGATTTTTCCCCATTACTTTAAAACTATTTGACGTATCCGTATCATATTTGGCAGGAAGTTTAGACACTGTAAACCATGCTAAATTGTGTTAAATAAACGTTTCTGACTACTACCAGAGGCGTACCACAGGGGCAAGTGAGTGGTTGACCCTTCCCAAATTCTACGCCACTGGCGGAATTGCCATTTTAGCACAATTTTTCGACTCTCCAATACTTTCTATGTAAATAACATACTCTTTCTTCGTCACGATAACGTCATTATTTTTCGAGATATTTAAATTTAAACAAAGCGGAACAGTTATTTTGATTTTAATGTGTATTAATTATGTTGGTGTTTTATGTCATAAGATTGCATTTATTACGCAAATGAAACTTTAATCCGTATTAACAAAAAAATATAATGTTATTTATTGAAATTTATTGAAACGAATACATGGATACATTTTTTTTATGTTGAATGCATCTATGTATTAGTTTCAAGAAATTTCAATAAATAACATTATGTTTTTTTGTTAATACGGATTAAAGTTTCATTTGCGTAATAAATGCAATCTTATGACAAAAAACACCAACATAATTAATACACATTAAAATCAAAATAACTGTCCAGCTTTATGTTTAACTTTAAATATCTCGAAAAATAATGACGTTATCGTGACGAAGGAAGAGTATGTTATTTACATAGAAAGTATTGGAGAATCGAAAAATTGTGTTAAAATGGCAATTCCGCCAGTGGCGTAGAATTTGGGAAGGGTCAACCACTCACTTGCCCCTGTGGTACGCCTCTGGTAGTAGCCAGAAACGTTTATTTAACATAATTTAGCATGGTTTACAGTGTCTAAACTTCCTGCCAAATATGATACGGATACGTCAAATAGTTTTAAAGTAATGGGGAAAAATCATTTTTAAATTTTTAAATAAAACACCCTATATCTCAGTAACAAGCCACATTTTATCTAAGTGATTTGGGTTAAATATTAATATTTTAAGCCCATAATGCTACAGTTAAAATATTTCCAATTATTAATGAAACACCCTGTATAATCCAACAGTTGTTATCAGAGAATGGTGACACGTCTTCAACTCTGCCTACCCTTATAGAAAAATGGCTCTCTTCCACTTATTTCTTATTTGAAGAGCAGTTTTTTGAACAAATCTTCGATGCGGCTGTAGGTTCGACTCTTTCACCTGTTGTTGCAAATGCCTTTATGGAGTCTTTTGAATGGCTCTAAAATTTTCAGAATTGAAACCCAAAATTTGGTTCCGATACTGTAATGATACCTTTATCATTTGGCCACATGGTAAAGCCACTTTACGCGTTTTCTTAAACCATCTCAATAGTCAGATACCAGAGAAAGATAGTAACGGTTCCCTTCCTTTCCTGGATGTACGAGCCCTAACCACTATATATTCGGCCATTTCAATAATTTTACTCTAATAACGTTAAAACAGGATTCTATGAGTGGACGGAGAACAATTAAAGCACCGCATTTGCTTTTCCTTTAAAAAGATTATTACATATCTTCTAAATTTTTTAGGTTTTTATTTTTGAAAAGTTGAACAACGTTAACAAACTTATAAGCCCCCACAAAACATTTTTATTATTAAAACACGAACTTTTTTGGGGGTTGCTACACCTCGCGTCATTATTCACCAAAATAATCTCAAATTGCATCTGTAAACAAGCTGCTGCCAAGCGAATTAATTGAACACAACAAACTATCACTTGTTTTTCTGCTAAGCCAACGTAACTTGATTAACATACAGATTTAATAATAATTTGGATCCAGCAGCAGTGTTGGCGGAATATTTAGTTGTTGATAGTGATTGTTAAACTTCTAATTTGCTGAACTTGTTAAAGTTTACAAAAATAAAAACAACAAGGATTGTCATGTTTTAACGAAAAGAAAATGTTGTACCTTAATTGTTTTTGTTCAATCATAAAACTCTGTTTTTACGTCAAGTAAATAAAATTATTGGAATGGCCGAATATATAGTGGTTAGGGCTCGTATATCTGTGTTTTTCGCTAACCCCATGGCAAATTTGCTCGTTCTGTATATCGCAAATCCACTCACTCTGACCGCTATCTACGTGCTGATTCGAATCACCATCCAACTCAACAACTTTCCGTCATTTATTCTTTTGTACACCGTGCGGTTTCCATATTTCAACCAAATAATATCCACGCTGAACTGAATAATATTCAGATAGATCTTAGATACATTAGTTACCGTGTTAGGGATATACAGTCTGCCCAGATCGTCATCTTCATCCACATCTACCCAAACCTTAAACACTCTGTTATCTAGAGGTGTGTATAGAGTTTCTTGCTCCTGTAATGCTATGTACATTGGCCAAACAGGACGTTTAGTAAAAACCCGTATCGCAGGGTTGTCTCAGGTCAGGTTTCGTTTCATCATCAGCCGTAACTGTTTTTTACCCGTTTAATTCTTTGTCTTAGTTCTTTATACTTCCTTTTCTTTCGGGATATAGGTTAGTGATTTGGGTTCTGCTTGTTTTGTCTAGTCTACTTGTCTATTGGCGTAGGTTTTACTGCTGGAATCTCAATTTTGATTCGTGATATGTACATTATTCCCCCCTTCTTCAAGTAGGTGTGTATTTCGTCGTTCCACAATATCAATCAGGAATTTATCCACTCTGGTGTTATTTTATTTGCGCAGTTGTTTAGTCTACTCGCTATCTCCTTGGTATCTCCTTAGTATTGGTATTTTATTTTGTGAATTTGTTCAGACTCCCAATATCTTTTCATTAGTTTGCTTAGATATTATAGTTCCTTTTCATTTCTTCTCTTTGTTCGTTAGTTTTGCTATCGCTATGTTTTCTCTTTCTCGTGCCATCTTCCGTAAGGTTTTCAAAAGAGCTTTCTACCTGTATTAGTATGGGTATATCACTTAGATCCATCTCCACAGTCGCTTGGTTGTCCCATATAAACCCCCCGCCACCCGTGGTGTTCGGTCTCTGATACTGCACTTCCAGCTTTCTTAAAATGTCTGGTAAGAGGTGTGTTCTAGGTGGTGTCCACTTACGTGCTCATCCTTTTCCCACCTGGGGCTTTTTTAGTGCCTCTACCAAACCACCTTAGGGGTGGGGTTCTTTCCAATATTGTTCCTTTAGGGAAATATCCCACTCAACAGTTTCGACATTTTCTTTCCCTTTTTTGAACAGTAGTGGTTCCTGACGCTTTGGCCTGACCATCCATCGGAAGCCAAGGTCTCTTACAGATGCTTGCTAACGGTCGGGAGGAGAAGGGGAAGGGGTGGGGGTGGTGTACGCTTACCACCCACATCGACCGGAACTGAGGAGACTTCTTTGTTCGGTAGACTTTATCTTACTCTGTTTCTTTTTATCACTCATTTGTATTTTCGTTATATATTACAAAAGAGCCAACTCTCTATTAGCGAGAAGAAAATGTTTTTATAGAGGTTTGCTTCTCTAGATAGATCGTGTTCTAAGCTCTATAAATAGAGTGCGAACCTCAAGCAGGGAGTGATTTTTGAATAAGTAATATTGCGCATCACTTGTCTGTAAGCGTTTACCCAAGCTTTACTGACAATGTTGTGTCATAACATGTTTCATCAACGTAACATTATGTATAGTTGTCTGCTGTCTGTACTTTTTATTAACGTCCTGTGTTTCCTTCAGCACGTTATAAACAATTTGTTTAGCAGCGAAGCACAATTGTGTTTTAGATTGAGACTCGTCTTTCTTCATAATTTTCTTGCCTTAGAACGACTCAGCCGTCTATTTCAACACACCATGGTCTCCACATTTTAAATTCTGATATGTTTCACCAGGCACATAAAATCAAGTAAATGTAATTTTAGGAATAGTACTTAATTAAGAAGCATTTATGTAAAATCTTTATGCCATATCGTGAAATCATTGCCCTGAATTCTTGAAAACAATGTAAACCTAAGCACAATATAAAGCCAGTAATGACAATTTAACGACTTAAACTGAGTACCGTCCATTTTCCTATTCTGTTTCTAATCCCTGTAGTATCATTTGAGCATTGAAAAGCCTTAATTATTTTACTTAATACCTACCAAACAAATTACTAATTTCAACTTTAGGTCTGGTGGAATCCAAATAACGGGAATTGAGGGCTAGTCCAATCCCTAGACGCAAGCCTGCCGGAGAACCCGTTTTAGAGAGCAACAAATTTGTACCACTCAGAGCTAAACTAGCACTGTAGGAATCAGTCGGAGTTAATACCCAAATTATCCTGGAAAACAGCTACGACCTGAAATTGCATGCGGTGGAGATTTTGGATGAATCTACTAAAGAGGCTGAACAGAATTGCCTGGACGCTGAATCAGGTTACTGTTACTTTGCACTGGTTCTTTGTCCCTAATATTTTAAGCACAGGAGTGAGACTGCACTCCTGTTTTAAGACAATGTAGTCAATGTCACTTAAAGGCACGATAATTATGCTACCCTTAAAACGCAGCCTCTTGTTTTATGAATTTATGGCTTGGTAGCATCGATGTAATCGAATCAAACAGTCAATGTCGATTGGTTTTATTACAAAAATAGCGTTCTATATATACAAAGATAATTGCTTACTTACTACGATTTCAAAGTACAAAGTATATTTTACAGTGGCGATATAATATTTCATAATAATCTGTCAGCATTAAGCCAGTATTGTTTCCGCTTTGTCTGCAAGTACGTACGCTGAACTCTGATAGTAGGTCGTTTATTTGCGTAAGTTGCTTGTTTGCAGTTTGCGGCCTTTAAACTTCCTGCTTTATGAAATTAGAATTGTATTTTAAAACTTATGACTGGATTTCGTAAATTTTGAAATTGAAATTTATGCTTGTTTAATCCAAAATTAAAAAGAGGCTGTAGCGCCCCTCGCGCCTTTTATTTATTAAGTATTTGGCGATCAGCCCCTAATTCAGCCCGACATTACAATATTAACCAAGAACATTCTGGACGTACGAGTTGATATAGTTGTAAAAGATAGAAAGCTCAGTACGGAAAGTAATGACTTTTCTTTAGTTATTGCTTCAAACCTTTCAAACAAACCCCAGGTAATTAACTCGGATATGGGTAAGGGCCGCTACTTTTACAAGGTCTGTGCCAAATTTTACAAACTGAGGACCATGGTTTTGTAGATAACTGCAGAAGCTGAAAATGCTGTCAAAGGAAAGGGTTTTTTCCTGTCACGAGAAGACCATGGGTTCAATTCAGATCCTGCTGAAGGATGTTTCCCAGGTTTCAACGTCCTAATAATCCATTATACAGGCAACGAAACATTGGTTCTACTTCGAAAAGCTACTGCTATAGCCACATCTATTATAATTCACATCAGCAGTGGCAATACTGATTTCCATTGGTTGCCCAAGTTGCAAGGCGCAATAAAATCCAACAATGAAGTTCTAGTGGTTGCACAGAACGATTATGTAAATGGCATACTTGGGTTTGTTAATTGCCTAAGACGCGAACAAGAAGGTTCAAAACTCAGATGCATGTTTGTAATGGATGATCCTCCGAAATTTGATATCAACGCTGAATTTTATTTGAAGCAACTTAAAAAGGAATTAGCGATCAATATATTCAAAGACGGCCAGTGGGGAACATACAGACATCTGTTGTTGGATAAAACTGGTGATGTCAAAAGCGAGCATATTTTTAATAACATTACGACAGGTGATTTGTCCAGTCTTCGGTGGTTGGAAGATCCTCTCACCAGTAACACTCCGATGCCGCCAGAAAAAATGCTTGTGCTTGTATTTTTAAGCTCAAGATGAAACGTGCAAACTATATGGGTGAATTTTTTAAGGTATACGACTCTTCACTTAACTTTAGAGATATTACGACAGCTTCGGGATGCATCAGTGGCGATATAATAACAAAAGACAGTTTTAAACAAGGAGTTTTGCAAGGCTTTGAATTCGCTGGAAGAGATACAAAGTATTTACGATTACTAGTATGATGACTGTTGTTCTCTCAATGATATAATTTTTTGGGAGTGGTCTATTATGATATGTTTTATCGGACCCTTTTCCACTGTCTCGAGTGTTTATCACTCAATGTTTCGGGAGTTTCCTTCTCAGGACTAACCAGGAGTTCATTCACCTAAAGACAGGAGTAGATCAGAAACTCCCGAAACGTTATGTGATAAACACTCGAGACAGTGTAAAAAGTCTGATAAAACATGTCATGACGACTATTCTCGATATACATTTTTGAATTAACTGTTTACAGTGGAAAGCGTGTGATGGGTATGGTAAGGAGTGGTGCGTTAGAAAAGTTAGTCGCTGTCAACTCACAGCTTGTATTTGAAATACCAAACGAATGGTCAATGGAGGATGCGGCGACTATACCGGTTACATATAGTACAGCACTGCGTGGCCTTGTATCTGTAAGCTCTTTAATTTTCCAAAATAGCCATACCAATACAAATGTACCCATCATAACAACTGTGTTAATTTTGTAGATTGTTAGACTTAAACCTTAAGAAAGCGTTTTAATTCACGCAGGATATGGAGGTGTTGGACAGGCAGCCATAAATATCGCCTAGTACTACAAATGTAACATTTTTACGACGGTAGGAACTCAAGAGAAACGAGACTTCATAAGAGAACATTTTCCACTAATTCCAGGTAGCTATAGTATTCAACTTGGTTTCTCTACTAACATTCTACATTTTCTAGAAAGCCATATTGGATGTTCTCGAGACACAACCCTTGCGCAAATGGTCTTCACAGAAACCGGTGGCAGAGGTGTAGATTTAGTACTGAATTCACTGGCTGAAGAGAAACTACAAGCATCTGCAAGGTGGCTCACTCCTGGGGGGCGTTTCTTTGAAATATGAAAATTTTATTTAGAAAGCAACCACAAACTAGACTCCAAACTATTTACTGAAGGACGTAGCTATAACGGTTTTATGCTAGATATATATTTTGATGTAGATCTTGTTCTGCAAAATTCTATAAGTGAACAATTAAGAGAGGCTATTAAAGCGGGTTATGTAAAACCACTAAATGGAAAGGTCTTCAAAGAAGATGAAGTTGAAATAGCCTTTAGATATATTATATTCCTGTTCTATTTTTGCACTTATTTTCATATGTTCAGTATATAGGCCAGTTGCTGGGTAATCCAATTCGGAAATAATTCATGGTAAAGGTTTTATCGGTTTAATCTCTTAAATTATGGTTCAATATTACTATCCTAGGTTTTCCCCCTCCGCGGAGATCAGCGTCGACTCCGCGTCGGCTCCTAGGAGCAAAAACGTGACCTAAAATTGGGAGATTTTCGGTTTTTCGAATATAACTCAGAGAAAGCACAATAAATCAAAAAAGTGGTTCAGATAAAAGTTGTAGAGCGTTAAATTCTACGTAAAATGAGTACTTATATGATATATATTTTGTTCCAGCTATACCTATATGGCATTTTATCAAAGTTGCACCATTTTATCAACTTACCAAAAACTTTTCTTTTAATAACAACGGATTCGTTTATTGATTCTATAGTTAAAAATTATGCCTGCAAAAAAAATCTGTTGATTAATGTTGCGGTTTTCAGGTAAAAAATAGTTTTTACATTTTTTTGGCTGAAAAACCATAACATTAATCAAGAAAAAAAGTTTGTTTTTCTTTTAAAAAAATAATGCAGAAGTGGATTAAGAATGATTTCTGACACAAGAAACGTTGCTACAATAAAATTAATTTATTATACAATAAAATAATAACAAAAAACTGAACTTTGTAACACTTAGGGCCGGTTGCAGAAAGCAATGTTAAGTCTGGTGTTAGCTAACGCGACGTCAAAGTGAACAAACACGAATCAAATCTCAAATGCTTATGGTAACTAATACATTAGTAAACAAAATTTGATGCAATTTTGTTCACTTTGACGCGATGTTAGCTAACACCAGACTTAACATTGCTTTCTGCAACCGGCCCTTATCGTGTTACAGCCTGTATGATTCATTGGTTCAAACGCGCACGTTTGAAGGAAATGTCGGTTCGCTTTCTTGTTCACCACCTTCGATTGGGTCGTCGTCTTCTTCCTCACTCAACAGGAGCATCTCCTCATTAAGCTCATCGTCGTCTCCAACAGTGTCGTTCACATCTACTTCGGTAGTAGGAGCATTAGTGCATGAATGCCCTCTACAATTTGCACAAATTGCCGAACATTTTATTCCTTCTTTCTGCAACTACAAGCAGTTTTGCATCCTTTGGTGCATTTGCAGGATATTTTTGACAAAAGTGACTGTGGAGCGGGTTCCAAGGTAGTGAGAACAGGAGCCAGGCCATACTTGGTTATTTGCCAACCCCAGTTCATGGGATTCATGGTGTACCTGTAGGTATACCATAAAGCAGTGTTGGCAGGCTGCTTCTAGCGTTGAAGGTAGGGAAGCCACATTGAACTTTTTTTTTCACTAAAGATTTTGCAAACAGGTGGAAAGAACTTTTGCTCGGCATCAACAATAATTTCCAGATTGGCGTCTCTGCTCATAAAAACATCACTCACTTTCGAGAGATGTTTATTTTGCACAGCCAGCCTGACAAACTTATTCTTTCCTTATCTGTAAAGTGGTGAAGTGGTGTCAAAACCACTAAAGGTATGAAAGAATAGCAGAGCCTTTTTTACTTTTTCGGAATGTCGGAAACTGTTAACTGAGAATGTGCTCATTGGTACCTTCCCTTTTCCGGGTTTCATGAAGAAAATATTGGTTTGTGGCGAAGCTAATGCTGTGAGCATGATAAGAAGATATGTGTCTTCGCTTACCAGATAGTACATTCATGCTCTTGTGTAGCTGCTATAGAAACCGTGATGATCAAGTGCAGACGCATCCTCTTTGGCTTGCTTTACCAAAAAGCCCTCGGTTTCAAGCTTCTCGGTTAGCATCGCTATAAGCCTTCCTTTGTTCCGATCGTTGGAGAGGAACTGCTCCTGAGTCATTGTCGCAGTCATCCACTTGTTGAACAGGACCTCTGATGTTGTGTGTCTCTTAGCACGCCGTAGGCGTTCTGCTGAGTGTGTGCTTTTCGCAGGTGAATCTTCTAGGTACCCGTCAAAAACAACAATAGGCGTCTTTGCTATAATGGCTCTTTATGCATTCAACGTATTTGTTGATAATTGCTTCAAACGTTTCACCATTCTTCCAAATCACACGATGCGGGAGGAATTCTCCATCAATAATATAGGCTGCACCAAGAAGCTTAACACTGTCAGTTATTGGAGCGAACAAATCATAAAACACTGACTTAAGAGACTTCCTCATACCAGTTTCATCAAAAAGTGACAATGGATAGGGTGCCAACTCAAATTCAAAGTATTTCCTCAACTCATCGTGCGTTTTCTTTAGCAGGGCAATTCGGAGAAAAATAGTTTCGGGATTTACAGGAGTTTTCACCACCAATGTTCACTTTGGACTTGAATTCTCAGATGGGCATCACTCGATTTTTCCTAAGAAACTTGACTTGCTCAAAGTTTTTCCCGATTATGGTGTTCATAGAAGAATTTCCAATTTCAAAAGCTTTGTGGCAGTTTATTGTCTCATCCCCCAGAATGCCTGTGCTGATGGAAATCACAAATTCTGAAGTAGGAAATGGATCATGGGATTCAAACCAATTCACAAACTTTAGTACATCTGTATTGTCACGCAGTACCCTAGAATCCCTGGCATCGACATGTTGTTCAGAGGTGGTGGATGATATTCCGTATAAATCTTCCAATTGTGTCAGAGATACCGCGACCATGACCAAACCCTCCATTACTAGTAAAAAAGTATTTGCTTTTAATTAGAAGCAATAAAACAAAGCTTTATTAATACGTGTTTTCTTTTAACAGCATTTCATGTCCCATATAATCCATTTTAAGAGAATGGAATCTTAGAGAGGAGAAAAAGCTTCCTTTGACCACAAAGGGAAAATTAGAAAAATTGTCACATTTTTGAATTTATTATTTTTACTAATCAACCAATTTGATTCTCATTGTAGCAATATTTCTTGTGTCAGAAATCGTTCTTACTCCATTTCTGCATTATTATTTTGAAAAAACGGGCTTTTTGGTAAGTTGGCAAAATAGTGCTACTTTGACAAAAGCCTCTACAGGTATAGCTGGAACAAAATATATCATATTGGTACTCATTTTACGTAGAATTTAACGCTCTACAACTTTTATATAAACCACCTTTTTGATTTATTGTGTTTTCTCTGAGTTATATTCAAAAAACCGAAAAACGCCCAATTTTAGGTCATGTTTTCGCTCATAGGAGCCGACGCTGACCTCCGCAGAGTAAGGTCGCTAAATCACGTTAGCTACGCTAATACAGGTAGGGAAACTCGGCGTTATTTATGTCAAACCAAACTCGTTTTTGTCAGTGGCGTACCCAATCAGTTTATAGGTTATAACAGAAATAAATTGAAGTTTATGTACCTAACGTGAACGCAATAAATAAATATTACATAAAGAATCATTTGTAAAAGTTTTCCACCTTCAAAAAATTAATTATCACAAATATAAAGCTTTAGCGAATATTTTGTACCGCTCGCTGCATTCCAATACTTCGGTACCTCACATACACGTAAATGATGCATGTCGTCTAGTGGTCTATTTATTTTTTTCAATCACTTCTGACGTTTTATGTTATTTTCTGGTCCTTAATTTGCAATAAGTTATTCATTAAAAAGTATTGCTAAATATTGCAGTTTAAGTTACCTTCAGGGACTTGAAACAGCGTATACCCTTTTATGCTGTTGTTCAGGCAACCTTTAACGCAGCAAATGAAAACTACAATGCTATTAAATATAAATACGTTTTGACAAAATTCGTCGGAAGAACTAGGGAATCCGATCTGTAATCGTGAAAAATTACCTTTGATATTTCTCCAGATCTTCAAGTTTCAGGGTCAGTAGACGAAACACATTTTGCCTAACTTACAACCTAGAGAAAGGATTGTGGCATCGCATTCGAAGGATATATTAATAATAAGAAAAAATATGTATGCCCTTACTAGTAGCTCCTATGGTACATTTGACATTGACAAACTCGTTTTTTGAACCTGTCAAATGGTGTTTCCCTACCTGTGTTAGCGTAGCTAACGTGATTTAGTGACCTTACCGCAGAGGGGGAAAACCTATAATAGTAATAAGGGGAGATATATTAAGTGATTAAAGCGATAAAACCTTTATCATGAATTATTTCCGAATTGTGTTACTTTTTACTCCCCAGCGACTGGCCTAATAGGCTCTACTCTAAACAAGACGCTTACATTGGTGTAGCAGCAAGCCATCCAATAGAGATTAGCACACACAGACGGTGTTAAGCTCAAAATCTTACAAATATTACAAGTATACCCTTACCCGTTACCCCACACCCTTAAAAGGCTACGTGCACCGTGGTTTAAAGACAGAACGAAGAAATGAGTTGGCGAAAACCGCACCAGCATTGACGACGAAGGTTTCGACCTAGTCGTAGCTCAAGGCGTCGATTATACGACGGCTTTACATTACTGCGTCGGCATAGGCGGCGCCGATACAAGGTGTTGGTGTTTGCAATGCAATATAGGACAAGTCTAGTGGAGAGGTTTCAATATACGGTACAAAACAAAAATTAAGTTCTCCAGTACCCCAACGAGACGAGAACAGAACTTCAAATAAGGTTATGCCTGTAAAGCTTGTAAATCCAGCGAAAAAAGCCCAAATTTGCCAAAAGAGCCTTAAATCCTCCAACAGAGCAAACGCATCGCACAAAACATTCCGAACCGCAACCTCTTAACTTCATGGTAGATACATGACTCCTCAGTAGTGCAATAACGGCAACGTAGCTGCTCTTCCCGTCGACATAAAAACTAGTGGCAGCGTAGTCTTTCAAACTGACCTAACATAAATTTACTACTCTCTTCTTAGACAACTGCTGAGAATGTATGTGCTTATTGTAGTAAATTTTAGAAACCCCTTGTTCTCTATCAAGTTGATTATGCTGAATAATGGTATGGGGTTAGTGTACGACCGTCATACGTGAGTGTTTTAAAATGCTGTTTTACATAACAGTTCGAAATTCTAATTTCCAATTCTAGTATTTAAAGAATCAAATTTCTTCAAAGAGTTAACAAGTCGAACATAAACTGCATAGTATCATTTTTCATCGTACGAGTCAAGTTGTTGATTTTGTCTCTTCCACGTTTCTAACCAGAATATAAAAATAGCTTAATGCTGTAACAATCTCGACATTGAATGCACACACTAAACTGGATCATTTTTGCTCAATTACTTAATTTAGCTGAATGTGTTTACAGAATGTTAAAGTCAGATTTATAACTCAAGTATATAGACGAATTACACATTAAATAAAAGGTATCTATTACTCTGTAAACTACAAATCAGGTTCTCTTAAAATTAGAATTACTTATATCATGTATGTACAATATCAAACAAGATAATAAAATGCATTCGAGAGGACGCTGCAGAACTGGTATCCGGTGTTATGGGCGCCGCCTGACGCTGCGTTCTATAATGGTCGGTTCTGGAAATAAATACGAAAGCGCCAAATGGCTGCTTTGTTTACATTTAGCGTCAAACAATAGTTATTTACATAAGAGTCAGGAAAATGTTGCATTACTGTCGAGGAGCCATATTAAAATACGAGGCACTTTGTGCCGAGTATTTTGAGGCTCCGAGGCAAGTGATACATTTTACTGACGAGACTTATATTAAATTTTTTCCGAAATCCCCAATTATAATAAAAATTAATGTTTATTAATTTAATAAATTGAATGGGCAATTTTCTACGTACCTATCTAGTAGTACGTTTCTCTGTTTCTAAGGGAACAGAAAATTAATGTTCAATAAAACTTTTGAAAATAATGTGTAAATGTTTTCGTAACTAGTCAGGGAAATGCAATTTTCGCGCCGCATTTCCGGAGCGAAAATAGTACTTTCGCTCCTATTTCAGAAAAATATTTTTAAATTTCGACTAAAAAACTCTGGTTGAGGTGCTCCTCGGGGATGAATCGGGTAATACTGGTGCTAGACGACTTCTGGGTCTACATTTTACGGCCGCCGGAGTGCCGCGATATGCTTAACTTTTACCTTGTAGAATCCCTAACACACGCAAAGCGGTTCGCCGAGACTGGTGGCGAATTTGCAGATCAGAACTTCGGGTTCGAACAGGATGCTGCTATTTTCTCTGGAGTTTTCCCGGAACCTCGCCGTGGGAGATGGAAGTGTCTTTGTGCTTGTGGGTGGTGCTTTTAATTAATTCTGGCGGTATATCGACCTTGGCCGTTATCACGCAGAAATCTGCATGCTTCCCACGGCCGAATTAAGTCCTGACTTATAGGAACGCAGGTTACGGAGCTGAACTTCAGGTGCTATAACCAACAAGTCACTAGGTTCAGTTTGGGGGTTATTCTAGGGTCGTGAACAAGTGCTGTAAGCAACACGCCACAAACACGACCTGGAGAGCGGTTTCAGGGTAATATTTGCAAATGCTGTAACCAACCGGCAACACAAACATGCTAGGAGATATGGCGCTCAGGATCGACTCTTCTTAGAAGGTGTTCTAGGTGAGTCTCGGGACTCAAGTGTGTTACGGCTCTGCACGGCTTCTTTGGACAGATTTATGTCGCCGACTAGCGGCTTCGGCTAAGCCCAGAGGGCCTTGTAACTCTTCCAGTTAGAACTGGTCTGGACTGGTGGCTGTATCGAAGTGTCTTTGGCAGCCTGGGTGCCTTCGTTTTATATATTTCTGCGTTTCTTGATCTGATTATTTTCTAAGGGAATTAGGGACGGCTTGGGCGAAACTTTGCTCTAGGCGTCGTTGCTTATAGCTCGGTTTGATTTTTCTTCAGTCCGCGAACACAAGGGATTCAAGTACTGATTATGGCGTCTTAGCGAAGTACAAATTTGAACGCATTATTATGTGTAGTAATACTAATTTGGGCTGGCACTAATGTCACAATGCTAAGAGGCACAAAAATATATAAGTTTCCAACAACGGTTGAGCGAAGGTTGAACAAAAAGAAGAAATAAAAATGTATCTCACACACAATTTTTATTTGTAACCGACAATACCACTTTGATTTACAAAGAACTTGAAAATTTAATAACAAACACATGCTCCGTATATTCTAAAACATGTTATGTTGCATAGACCTATTAGGCTTAGTTTTCGCCAGCTGAAAGCCCACGTACGTTGAGTTAATATGCTGGAGTCTCACGGGACACATCTTGTAGGCAGCGTGATGTGGACCTCCACAATGACAACAAATGGGGGCGTTGCGAGGACGAGGACAATATTCCACATCGTGATTTTCCCCACATCTTACACATCGAGGAATCTGACGGCAATGAGTTGAAGTGTGCCAAAATCCTTGGCATTTAAAGCACTGGATTATGTCGGGATCTCCCTGGTTAACGCTATTTTCAGGAACTGCAAAGAATGACGAGAAACTATAAAAATTAAACCCTTCCTCGAGCAACCTCTGCATGTCTAAGGCATTCAAGACTTCAATTTTAACGTGAGCCCTAGTGCGAATCACCTTCCCTGCTGAAATGCCTTGCATTTTAAGAGCTTCGTGAATTTCCTTATTCGAGATACACCAAGGCAGGTCTTTGATGATTACGTTGCGGCGAAACTTGTGCTCTCCGGTTGCAAATCTCGCGACCTGAACTGGCCCACCAAAGATTTTCTGCAAAGGAAGCTTTATGACTTTGTCTGCGTCATCTTGCTTCGTAAACGCTGCTATAATTCCACAAACAGTCTGTTGTATTTTAACTCTTCCGCTAGCTATATCGTTGAGGATATCAGCAAAAGGATCGATGGTCATTTCTCTGCTAAGGTGGTCTTCCATAGGGTTAACGGAAGTAATGTACATGGAGCAAACAAAGGGTTCTGAAGAAATAACATTCCCGACTTCTCTGATGCTGAGGCACTCGTTTGGAACATTCTCGCTGCTGCTGTAGGGGGTTATTTCTAAGGTTCTCTGTTTTTTATATTTGTTATTGCGAGCCAGCAAGTTTAACGATTGGCTGCCTTGGGTCCTTACTAAACGAATCTCGTCGCGTACCTTATAGAATTTGGGATTAAATCTTCTTTTTGAAGTGCTTGCTTTTTTCAGTGGCAAGTCCGCTGTAGACTTAACCTCCCTCAAATGAGTAGAAGACTAGAATTTTAAAAACAGCAATTAAACTACTATTGAGAAACGGTAACGTAAACATATTCCTTACGTTTGAACCAGTTGAACTATTTGAATCCACGTCCACTTGCATTTCGTTCTCGACGGATGTTTCAATATCTTCTGTAGTTAACTCATCTTGACTAATTTCCGACCAGTTATCTTGCACACCGGCACTCGTTTCTTGATCAACCCAAGGGTTAGTCGACGAGCTCATGAGGAGCTCATACGCCAGAATTCACCCACAAGTTATACTGAAAATCTAAAACACATTTTAAGTAAATAGTGTGATCGTTATAAATTTACAAAGAAGACATTTTCCAGAAAATACAATAAACACCATACAAACAGAAAAGGAGCTGTACAGTACATCGTTAAGCATTAAAGCAGTACAAGACATTCAAAAGCACAAAAATAAATGTAAATAAAACAAGAAACTGGTAGTGAAGGGTCTCGTATTTCCTCTTCCTCTTACAATAGACAAGTGTCCTGTTTATTCCACAACGTTGTGGTTCTATGAGCCCTCTTAACTCGTAAGTCGGGTAAGTGCTAGCCTTGCCCGCCGGAAGCGAGAAAGAGTTTCCTTATTAGGGGTTAACGACTACCACAGGTGTTAGCGTAGTAGCCGGGGAAAGTAAGATTTTTAAAATCCATCTAGAGTTGCCGGGAATCGAGCCTGGGCCGGTCGCCTGAGAGTCGAGCATTTTCCCACTGGACCATCCCCTCACCGGTAGTAAAGTAGTGTGTATAAATAAAAAGAGAATAGTTAAAATATTGTTTATCTACGACCACTACTAAAAGTAGGCCTTTTAGCGCTAGCTTGTTTCACTAAAAGTGACGTTTTATAGTTTAGCTTGGTTAAAGAAATCAGCTGTTTACTTTAGGCGCATGTGTGGTATAAAGTGAAGTGAGGTTATAAAACTACAATTACGAACTGGAAGTGAAGTTGTAAAGTTATTCTAGTTACTTCTTGCGTTACAGGTAAAGTGTTTTTGAAATAATTAAAGCAGTATGTAATGAATACAGTCAGATGTGTCATATTAATAATTACCTTTCGTAACTGACCTTGACAGTACTGGCTCCGCAAACATTCGCCAGCGCGCCAAAGCCTACTGTTTATTATGACATAAATTATAAGTGTCGTAGATAAAATATTGTATACAACTTGTGCTAAAAGTCGTTTATGCACGAGTCATGTTATGAAACTCAGCCTTCGGCTTCATTTCATAATTTTCATCTCTCGTGCATAAACGTCAACTTTTAGCACTTGTTGCATAAATAGCTATTTTCTATGACCACTACTAAAAGTAGGCTGCTTAGCAGTAGCTTGTTTCACTAAAAGTGACGTTTTATAATTTAGCGTGTTTAAAGTGATCAGCTGTTTACTTTTAGCGCATGTGTGGTCCCGGGTGGTGTAGTTTGAACAAGCGTCCACGTTCAATCAGCAGAGTTAAGCAACGCGCTCTCTCGTCAGAAGTTGGATGGGAGTTCCATGGCTGCATCTCTCGGCGCCTCGTGATACGGCTGTCACGGAAATAGTTGGTCCCGGCGGTCATAACAACATCATGACAGTCATTAGTAGGGTTGGAAGTCCCCATAAATGCACAGTGACGCCTATAATTGGCCTAACGGCTGTTCGCTGTGTGCGATATAAATAAAAAGAAGTGAGGTTATAAACCACAATTTCGAACTGGAAGTGAAGTTGTAAAGTTATTCTAGTTACTTCTTGTATTAGAGGTAAAGTGTTTTTTAAACAATTAAAGCGTTATGTAATGAATACAGTCAGATGTGTACTATTACCTTTGATAACTGACTTTGACAGTACTGGCTCCACAAACATTCAACTGCGCGTCAAGGGCTACTGTTTATTATGACATAAATTATAACTTTCGTAGATGCAAACCTTTGTTAAATCGACATTTATGGATTAATAACAGTAAATTTAAGGTCGTAGAAAAAATATTGTATGCAATTCGTGCTAAAAGTGGTTTATGCTCGAGACATGTTATGAAACTCAGCCTTCGGCTTCGTTTCATAATTTTCATGTCTCGTGCATGTGCACTTGTTGCATAAATAGCTATTATTCAATAGACTGAATGGAAAGCATACTATAAAGAACTTCTAATAGAACAGAGGCCGCAATTTAGTGCAGACATTCAAAATGAAATGTCCGAACATCGAGATAACGGTGATGAAGAAATGGCGGTAACCTAAGAAGAGATAAAAGAAGATAGATGAAGCAGAAATACCTCGTCAATGAAAAGAAGCACATGTGACAACGATATTCTAAAAAGGCGACCAACGAAAGTGGTGGAACTTCAGAGATATCAGTATGATGGCAATAATGGGGAAAATCTATGTAAAGATAATGAGAAATAAAATAGCGCAACATATTCAAGGAAAAACGGGAGCAAAACAAGTAGGCTTCACAGCAAATGAATCATTCATAGATCACATTTATACCGTACTCCTAGAGAAGAAAAATGCTTCCACAGATCTCCAGAAGGCTTTCCTACGGTACCCCGAATTAAGCTATGGGAAGCTACTCATGGCGAAAATCGGAATTTCCAAAGTTCTAATTAATGCAATACAAAACTTACAAAGGAAACGAAATGCACGTAGGACGTGGACCATAACCAATTCTGACACATCAAAGGGACTGCTCTACATACCGACTCTTTTCAAAATATTTCCAGAAGTTGCTCTCAGCAACCAGAAATAAAAATATGAAGCAATGAGTGCGCCAGTCAGAGACAAACAGCTGTACAGCAGTTTCGCAAATGGTCAAGTGGTTACGGTAGTAGACGAAATAGTTATTTATGTTACAAGGCCGTGAACTAGGACTTTTTTTATGAGAATGAATATTATTTGGCGTGGCGCAGGCCGAGCCAAATAATCATTCGAATAAAAAAAAGATGGTTCACGGCCATGTGGCATACAAAATTTTGTGTGCAACTGTGAAAAATTACCAAAATAAAAGTTTCTATCGAATCTTTACATAAAATTAAATTTAGCAGTGTGCTTTAGTATGGTAACTAGGGCTTGCGTAGTTGCTGTTTATTATTACTTGTCATTCATATTTAATTGAAAGTGGTGCTGTTTTTTGTGCTTTTTAAGGAAAATGAGCAGTGAAAGTGAAGACTATAGCTTTCCTAATACTCCACCGGAGTTACAAATCGCCGCAAAGGAGGTCGTTTCGAATTTATTACCTAAAAAATCGAAAAAAATTTACGAAGCTACGTATCGACTATTCAAGGACTGGTGTGGCGAGAAAAAGATTAGAAACATTTCTGTAAGTGTGCTTTTGGCATATTTCGACGATAAATACAAGAATTGTAAACCATCAACGACATGGTCTGCATATTCCATGTTGAAATCTACGATAAACATAAACGACAATATCGACATAAGTAAATTCCCTAAACTACTGCCCCTTTTGTAGAAAAAATCAGTAGGGTACCGACCAAAAAAGTCACGTACATTGTCAGGAAAGCAGATTAAGCAGTTTTTGGAGGAAGCCGATGATGACAATCATTTGCTAATGAAGGTAATTAAAGCACAATGCCGCTGAACGAGTGTATATTTTTTTAAATTTTAGGTAGTTTTGATTTTTGGAATCTCAGGAGCTATGAGAAGAGAAGAATTGACAAAGCTGACTGTTAATAATATAGAAGATCGAGGATGCGTACTTGTCGTACACATACCTGACTCCAAGACACATCAAGAACGAACATTCACAATAACTCATCAAGATTATATTCAACTCTACCGAAAATATTATGCTCTACGTCCTACTAACGCGACTAGTCAACGTTTTTTT
This sequence comes from Agriotes lineatus, assembly GCA_940337035.1. Classification (NCBI taxonomy): domain Eukaryota; kingdom Metazoa; phylum Arthropoda; class Insecta; order Coleoptera; family Elateridae; genus Agriotes; species Agriotes lineatus. The sequence goes on from CALNHX010009360.1 coordinate 43,887, forward strand.
ATATACCAGAGGAAAATGTGCTAATCAGGTTGGCGGTATACATAAAATTGGAGAAATTCCAAGTATTATTGCTAAATTGTGAAAATGTATACCGGCCACTGTTTCAGAAGATCATCTGCTACTCTTTTAGCAGATTCTGGAGCAGATATTACAGAAATTAAACGTCATGGTAATTGGAAGAGTAGCACAGTTGCTGAAAGCTATATTGATTATACCACTCCCTCTAACATCAACCAATGAAAAACGGCAAAATGCATAGTTACGCATGTATTAACTTTTGATAATGTACATAGCAACTGACAATCACATACCTTCCTGATTAATAGGTGATAATAACACTCCTTCACAAACATCACGTTACCTGCTGTCAGTACAATTGTCATAACAACCACATTAACCGTACTTTTAATACGTATTTAAAATACACTATTCAAGCGTTGTTTATTGACTCGTGGTTTAATCTAGCCGAATGCAACTCGTATCTTCTGGATTATCAAATCATTTGTGTTTCCATTCGATATATTGTTTTAGGCAATCACGCTCGTCCTTCGGACTCGCGCGATTGCCAAACAATATATCTCGGGTAAACAGAAATGATTATTTGATAATCAAGAACCCACTAGTTGCATTATATATGAAAATTCAATTGAGCAAAAAAATAAAACATGTAATAAAATATTAAATTTTCACAAAGAAAAAAGTGGACGTGACTACCTCCCTGGACTTTCCCATACTGGAAACTGTTCATATCGTCTTTATTCAACAGTATTTACAACATATCAAAATTTCAACTCGATGACTCACGTCTTCACCGTGAAAAGCGTTTACACTTTCACGTAAATTGCGGGTAAATATAAAAGGATGTGTAGTTCAAAACGTGACCACCGAGCTTCTGTAGATGGCGCCAAGTGGACAAGCCGCCACTGTGCTAGTTTATGTATTATTTTCTTCAAAACGGCTGTAGCACCGAGGTGAAATTTTCTAAGTACCTGGAAATTATATTTTCTAGGGAATACAAAATCAATTTTTTTATTTTGGCGGAAAAAGATTCTTTGACGCAAAAATATAACAACCGTTAGAATAAAAAAATTATTTTTCAAAAATAGAGGGGGGAGGGGGCCGGTGCGCTTACATATATCCACGAGTGTAATATTTTTTTGCATATTCATATGCTCCATTATGCACTGAGCAATTCAGTGAAAACCCCAGCTACCTATCTTGTTTTGTTTATTAATTAAAGGGGTTTAAATTTTCAAACTTCAAAGCTTCGTAGAGGGCGCCACAGATAATTCATGAGATTCTTTAAAAACAGATCGATAGCCCTTTTCGGGGTCTATCAGTGTATGAAGTTTAAACAAATTCCTGTGGGCAGTTTTTGAGAAATGATTTTTAGAAAATTTCCAAAATTTTGAAAATTTGTAATTTAGGCCCCTTAATATTTTTCAAAACACTTTTTATATCACCTCATGTTAGCCTTCATATACTATTCAGAAAAAAAAAATCAATTGAATCGATTCATCCGTTTTTGAGTAATAGGGCGTTAAACTCAAAATTTTCAAAAAATCATAGCGCCCTTCATTTTAAACCTAGCGAGTTCGGCAAAAAACTAACAGATTTGTCTTATGACCCTCTATCGTTATCCGCGATAAAATTTTCAAAATTTTAATCACGAAAACAGTGATACCAAAAAAACATGCGTAACTTCCGCTTCCGGTTTCGGATTTTTTTGAAAAGCTTATTTTGTCGATGAATTTTCGATACACCCCCGCATTCCAAAGCGCATCAAAATCGGAGCAATACTTTCGGTTGTAGGAGCGTCACCCACCCACACACCCACACACAGACAGACATTTTTTTAAAACCACTTTTTTGGGTTCCTAGAGGCCCAAAACGGATATTTCTGTGAAAATCTCGATTTCCAAAATTTTCAGGATTCCAAGACTTCCCTATACCTATGGGTATGGGAAAGTAAAAAAAGACAGTACTTCTCTTGCTCCAACTAGCTTGCCAACATTATTTAAAATTTTAAATGAAACAAATTGCGCCTCTACTAATGCTACTGCATCTTCCTCTGGTATCAATGTAAATAATGCTAGCGGTAGCACATTCAATTTTTATTTTAATAATTAAGAATCTTTTGTTCAGTATTATTATATGTATAATTAACAATGTTTGTAATCACATATTAATAAATAACGTTCGAATTATCTAATAAAAGCTAATTTCATTCAAGATCATGACCCGTAAAAAAAAGTCTTTGTCGGCCGGTAAAAAAAGTCTTTTTTTTACGTTGTCAATGCTTTATTTTACTATAAACAAATGTGCTATTTCACGACTCAAAATCAAGCAAAAAAAGTGACGTTTTTTTGACAGTTGCACACAAAATATATTAGCTGTGATCCAAAAACTGAAAGGAGAATACGAGAAAACAGGATTAGAAACAAATTTCAATAAAACAACGTATTTGATAATGGGTTTTTTGGTTTTTAGGTTTTTGGGTGGAGGATGAACAAACATTCACTCGCTTAGGTCTCAAGGTGGGCCCCGTTGTGTTACCCCCGTATCACGCGTGTGTATCGGTTTTGTATGTAGTCTGTCTGATAGACTAGCGTTCAAAGGTGAGCGTTGTTAATTGTATCCCAACGTCGAATCATTACCCAGCTCAGTACAGATCCAATGGACTAGTGTCAAACATCCACAATATATTTATTCAAAACAACATAATTAATACACTGAAAGGAATTGCCACACAGAAAGGCATTACTAGCACCAGACTCACGAATACGAAATAAACCCACAAATTAAAATTTTGACGTATCAATTTACTATGACATATTCGATGCGCTAATGGTATACGGGGTCGTGCAAGCAAACCGGTCTGACCTGATAAAAGTGCACGGACTCGATCAAGCGAAGTATTAAAAAAGCCCCGAATGAAAAAAAACATGGGGCAACAGATGGTTGTCCACCAAAAACAAATTACAAAAAGGTCTGGCCTTAATGGTTGAGATACGTGTTGAAAAATCCAAGACAAGTTACGACTACAGGTGTTGGACTCTTCCCAGGGTCGAGTACTACAGGATAGCACTGAAAGTAGCTTCACGTACCCATCGGCCAAATACGGTGACCAGCACAGCGAGGCTCAGTAATGCAAAATCAAAAGTACATGGAGCAGAGAACTAAAAAATGGAGAGAAAGGAGAAAGAAACGAAAAAGAAGAAAGACTAGCCTGAAAATTAAATTCGACAGAATACTTATTACACCACGTGGAAGCGGAGATAATATATAAAATATAAAATTAAATTTTATTGCTGCTACAGATGGTGACGTTCTCAAGCACTTGAATTCGATTACTTCTGGGGCTACTGGCAGTGATGGCATGAACATACGGATGATACACCTGTGTTGCCCTTTTATAGTGCCAATTATAACTCATTTGATCAACACTTGCTTATTGGAGGGCGTTTTTCCATTGGAATGGAAACGGGCTTTTATTAAACCAATAGGTAAAGTGAATACACCTAGAGAATTGAAAGATCTTAGACCTATTAGTATTTTTCCGGGTTTGTCAAAGGTTTTGGAAAAGATTGTAGATTCTCAGGTCAGAAACTATCTTTGTCAAAATAGGTTATTTTCAAATTTCCAGTCCGGCTTTCGTTCGAACCATAGTTGTGCTTTTGCATTGTTAAAAGTAACGGATGATATTGTTCGCGCTAGTGACGAAGGTAGTCTTACGGCTTTAATTCTTCTCGATTTTTCCAAAGCGTTTGATACAATTAATCATGAGATACTTCTTGCTGTTTTATATCATTTCGGATTCGATAGAACTCCTTTACATTTTTTTAAAATTTTCTTCAAAACAGGCAGCAATGTGTTCTCATTCGAAATGAACAATCTGATTACCGAGAAATTAAATATGGCGTTCCGCAAGGATCTATTTTAGGTCCGCTACTTTATATAATTTATTCTTCGGGTTTATGTAATACTTTAAAGTTTAAAGCACTACGTGTATCATCAGTATGCAGATGACACGCAGTTATATTATTCGTTCAATCCCAAGGATACTGTAGCTGCTTGTAGTCGTATAAATGAAGATTTAGATAATTTAGTTAAATTTTGTTCTGCCCATTCACTTATAATTAATCCTGCAAAATCAGTTGTTATGCTTTTTGGTAGTAGAAATAAAAGACTTTTACAATTGCGTCACATTCAGATAATGATTAATGATAATATAATTCCATGTAAAGACGTTGCCCGAAATTTGGGCCTAACCTTAGATTATAAACTCAGATTTCGTGAGCATGTAAATATTTGCATTCGTAGAGCTTACGCAAATCTTAAACTTATTTATAATAATAGGCACATTTTGAACAAAAATATCAAGGCGCTTTTATGTAACTCTCTTGTGCTGTCTCAGTTTAATTATTGTGATGTCGTTTATGGACCTTGTATCGATAATATCACCAGTACAAGAATTCAAATGGTTCAGAACTCATGTCTGCGACTTATTCATCCCATTAAACGTCGGGAACATATAACATACAAAATTAAAGAGACCAATTGGCTCAACATGAATAAGCGTCGAATTCTGCATTGCTTAGTATTTTTTCATAAAATAATTCATACTAAAACTCCTCCTTACCTATACTTTAAAATCAAATTTCGTACGGATATTCATAATTTGAATTTGAGACATAGGGGATTAATAGATTGTTGCATACATCGCTCTGAGTTATTTAAACGTTCTTTCTCTTATAATTAGTGATGGGCCTATCCGGAATGAATAATCGGAAAGTTTCCGATTGTTCAAAAAATCGGAAGGTTCCGATTATTTCGGAACGTTTCGGAACTTTTCGGAATTCGATTATTTTACTGTTCGGTGCACAAAATTCGGAACTTTCGGAATTCGATTATTTTACTATTCGGTATACAAAATGAGAAAACGAAATGCCAATTTGAACTGAACGGAATACGGAATGTTGTGTTGACTCACTTGACTACTATATGCTGGCACTAATGGTAGTGGTATTTCGTAGATTAATTATTAGATAGTACACCTTACAGACTTCAAATTCATGTATTGTTTTATACTATCTATTATGTACTTTATGTGCCATTAAACTTTAAAATATCACTACCATTTTCCGAAAGTCTATTAAGGTAACTACTGTAATAATTTGAAAAAATATTTTATTTCCTCACATCCCACTGTGCGACTCAAACTCATAAATTATTTTTATTTTATCCTATTATGTTATTATGACAATAACTCCTTCGCAACGAGTTGCGTTAAGATGCATTTAACAACACTAGTGTTGTTAAGAAAAATAACATAACGATACTTTATTAGCATTAATCACATGTTGACAGCACTGAAATGTATTGTCAGTCTATGTCAAATTCGATGTTAGTAGGTTAGGTTTTGTTTGTTATTTGACACAAACTGACGCAAAAGTTAACCTGAAAATCGCAAATTTAACATAACCTGACAGTGCTACCACCAATACAGTATTGAGGTTTTATTTTACTAGTGATACCACCACTCGCTGTTGTGTCATTAATAACCATTTTTCCTATTTTTTCAAGATTAGTATTTTAGGATAAAATAAACCGTGTTACGATATACGTAACGTTATTCGCTTTCTACATTACTCGAGAATTTTAAAGAACTCGCTCCTAACGTCGCTCGTTCATTCAAACTATTCTCTTGTAATGTAAAAACCTTGATAACCTTACTTGTATCGTAAATTACTATTACTGGCCGACCTAACAAACCCAAACAATAGATGCCAACGCAGATAAGGGCTTACGGCGCAACGGCGAGTGCTCGCATCGCAAATTTGGACACACTTCATCTTCCTTCCGCTTGTTGTTGTTTCGCTCGTTTTCCCTTGCTTGCATTTACGGAATGTAAAATAATCGGATGATATTCCGATTTTATAAACATTCCGAAATGGAACATTCCGATTATTGAAATCATCCTATTATGCCCATCACTACTTATAACGTGCCGAAGCTTTATAATTCCATTCCGCCTTCACTGAAAATTCTTCCTTTGGCTACTTTTAAAGTTCAAATTAGAAATGTGCTATTTAATAATGGTATATAATTTCGGAAACTCTTTTATTAACGGGTGCAACTTGATAACATTGTTACTTTTTATAATTGTGATTGATTGGGCATTGTATATTGTATATTCTAGGTTATATATTATAGATTGTATATGGCATATGATATATATACTATATTGTATTTTGTACATTGTAGATTGCATTATGTGTATTTTTGTGTATTTTGAGTATTTATTTTGCTAGGTGGTAAGTAAGAGCAGGGGTCTCTTTTACAGATGTCATCTGATTGCCATCTAATTTCCTATAAATAATTTATAATGCATTTCATAAAAATTACTATTGTTTTACTTTTTGGAAATAAACTTTATTATTATTATTATTATTATTAATAATCAAATCATCAGATGACTTACTTCCAGAAAGCTACCAGATCCTGCAGAAAACAGATGGCACCAGCGACACAGGTTTTCTTCTGGGTCCAAAATTTAAAAACTCTGAAGTCTTTCAGTCGAAATAAGAGTAGATTCAAAATAGTGACAAAAATATATAACAATGGGATTTTCTTTATATGAGTTAAATTATCATATATAATGCAACTAGTTGGTTAAGGACGAGCGTGATTCACTAAAACAATATATCGAGTGGAAACAGAAATGATTTGATAATCAAGAAGACACGAGTT
>CALNHX010009361.1:0-50639 GCA_940337035.1 Agriotes lineatus
ATATGTATTTGAATATTTATTATACATTTATGTTTGTGTTTGCACTATAGTATATATCCACCATTTAATAATAAAGCTGTGATATTTTCTTTGGTGGTTGATTTGATTATTTTTCTTTGTTCTGCTGGAAATTGTCTTTACCTTGTGCACGGTCCGGCACATGGATTAGAACTGAGTCGAGGACCTGGCGCCCTCTCCTTTTTTATTATACTTTTTCAGCATATCTGGAACCCTCCGACCCTTGCGGCGAGCTAGCACAATTAGGCCGATAGTTACCAGCCGACAAAATATCAAATATAACTTTCGCCAAAAGGTAAGGCCGACCGTTATTCCCTCCTTACAATATTTCCGCACTCCCTACTAAATAACTCCTACATTTTAATTAATTTAGCGTTTAGTAAGACCTGTTATGTTTATTTCGGTCCATTCGCTTCTTTTTATTCTATTTTATCCGTATTTATAGCACCCAGTATAAACAATGTAAATATTTTGAAGTAGCTGACTGGCTAAATAACGCTCAGAGATCGTCGTTGAGCTTATATTTTATAGAATAACTACTTACATGTGGCCATATCGATACGAAAGCTTCCAATATGCTTCTGGAGTGCTTTTCGAGTACAGTAAATTATTAAGAACACATTTCCGCACCTTCTATTAAATAATTCCTGCATTTTAATTAATATGGTGCTTAGTAAGACATGTTATGACTATAGCAGACCATTCGTTGTACTGTATTCTATATTATTCGTACTTACAGCATCCATTATACACAATATGAATGTTTTATAATAGCTGGCTGCCGAAATAACGCTCATAAGTGATCGTGGCGCTTATACTTTTCAGAATAACCACTTACATATGGCCCTATCAAAACGAGAGCTTCTAATGTGCTTCTGGGGGGCATTTCGAGTTACAGTCAATTATTCGGAACGCATTTCCGCACTCTCTACAAAATAATTCCTGCATTTCAATTAATATAGTGTTTAGTAGGACCGTTATGAATATCGCGGACCATTGATTGCATTTTACTCTATTTTACCCGTACTTGTAGCACCCATTAGACATTAGAGTATGAATGTTCTGTAATAGCTGACTGCCGAAATAACGCTAAGAGATCGTCGTTGAGCTTATATTTTTCAGAATAGCTACTTACAAATAGCCATATCGACATGAAAGCTTCTAATGTGCTTCTGGAGTGCATTTCATACATACATACATACATACATAATCGATCTTCTTCTACCTTACGGTGTCGAGGCGTCGCGGCAGAAGTCTCTCCACTCACGACGATTTTCGGCTAGTCTCGCCGCTTGTCTCCAATTCTTTCCCCTTTTGCTGAGCTCTTCGCTATCTCACTGTTCCAACTTCTGCTTGGTCTTCCCCTTCTTCTCTTATCTACTGCAGCCCTCCATATAGATTTCACCTTTCTGTCCTCGCTCATACGCACCATGTGTCCAAACCATGCTAGTTGTCTCCGTTCTAATGTCACATGTACACCTTCAACATTTAAGCACTCGCATATTGCACTGTTTTGTATACAGTCTTTCCTGGTCACTCCTGACACTGCTCTCAGATACCGCATTTCGCTTGCTTGCACTTTGTTCTTATCTTTGTCGCTCATGGCCTACGTTTCACACCCGTATAATAGCACCGGTAAGTATAAAAATCTTACTTTTAGTGGAGATGCTTATTTCTTTCTTCCTTATAAATATTTTGTTCAAGGCAAAGTATAATTTGGCTGTGCTCGTAATTCTGTTGTTAATTTCCAGTTCTAATTCGCCTTTTGCATTTATTATGGAACCTAGATATGTAAAATTATCTACTTGTCTTATCCGAGTATTGTTAATGATAATTTGTAGTTGCTGCTCAGTCCTACTTATTACCATAGTTTCGGTTTTATCAATGTTTATGCTCATGTTATTCTTTGTTAATTCTTCGTTTCATGTTGTAACGTTGTTTTCTAGGTCTTTTCCACTGTTCGCAATCAATACTAAATCATCTGCATACATTAGCTCTGAAATGCAGACTTGTTGCAAGTTATAAACTCCTACTCTGGTTCTCTTTAGCTTATGTTTACAAGCTTTGTTTATCTCGTCCATTAGTGTTATAAAGAGAAGAGGACTGAGAACTCCTTCTTGTTTGACCCCTTTGGTCGTCATGAATTCATTTGATGTAACATTGTTTGTTCTTATTACGTTTCTAGTATTTTCGTAGAGACTTCTGATAGCTCTAATTAGCATTTTATTGACTCCCCGTTTGTTTAGCACTTCCCATATTTTTTCACGAGGGCAGTTGTCGAACGCCTTGTTAAGGTCAATAAAGCAAAAATATAGTGTGTTGTCATACGCTAAAGTTTTTTCTATTAGTCGCCTCAAACTGAATATGAGATCCGTAGTTCCTCTTTCGGGTCTGAAGCCGCATTGATTGTCATCTATTGTTGCTTCTATGTATCGCCTCAACCGTTTCTCAAGTATAATTTCATATACTTTGCTGACACAACTTAATATAGATATTCCCCGGTAATTTGAGCACTTTTTTGTATCGCCTTTCTTAAACAGCGGTAAAATTATGGCAATTGTCCAGTCTCACGGTATGAACCCAGCTTTCCATACCAAGTCTATTAATTTGTGTAGACATGCAAATCCTTCTCTGTCCATGTACTTTAGCATTTCTGCTTTTAAATTATCTTGCCCAGCAGCCTTGCCGTTTTTTAACTTTCTAACAGCTTGCCGCACCTCCTCTATGTCTATTCCATCCACTTCTCCTAGGTCCCTCACTTCTACATTGCTTTGTGTCGTCCTCTCCTCCCCGCCTTCTAATAACTCAGCAAAATATTCCCGCCATCTTTCCACTGTTTGCTCGTTGTCCATTATTAGTCTGCCCTTATCTTCTATACACTTAATACCCGCTGTCTTCTCCTTTCTGAAGTTTTTTAATGTGCGGTACAGCAGTTTTGAATTACCTTAGATATTCTCTTCCATCTTATTTCCTAATTCTTCCCAGGTTTTTTGTTTGGCTCCATTGACCTTCTTTTTTACTTTACTTCTTTGTTCTTTATATGCTTGTTCGTTACGTGTTGTCTTATTACTAAGATATATTTTCCACAGCTCCTTTTTCTTTTAACTTCTGCCTGTATTTCGGTATTACACCAGGCGGTGTGTTTCTTGTGTCTTTGAACTGTTTTCCCACATATTTCTGCGGCAGCCTTGCTTATTGTCTTCTTGAACATTTCCCATAACTGTTCTATCTCACTAATCCCCTGCCAGTCTATCTTACTGAACTCCCTTTTTGTAGCTTCTCTGTACCTAATGCCCGTTTCTGGTTCTAAAAGTTTATGAGCTTTAATTCCCGGTTGCTTATACTTGTCATTTTCCTTTCTCTGTGATGTTGACTCACCTGTTGTTTGTTTTATTGGTGCCTGTACTAAGTAATTAGCACTGCCGATTTCTCTGCCGCGGTACACCCTAACATCTTTGAGTAGCTTCTTCTGCTTATTTTCTACTAGTACTAAATCTATTATGGATTTATCGTTTCGTGACTGCATTACACGCGTATACTTGTGAATATCCTTATGATTAAAGAAGGTATTGCTTATTACCAGCTTGTTATGCAAACAGAACTCTATGATCCTCCAGCCGTTGTTATTATTATGCGAGCTATCTTCACCATACTGTCCCACTGGGTATCCTTTTTGGTTACTGCTGCCTACCCGTCCGTTGAAATCTCCTATTATATATATACTATTATTTATCAAGTCTTTTTCTTCTTGCAATACTTCCCAGAACATATCCTTCAGCGCTTTATTCTCATTTTCAGATGGTCCGTAGGCTACTATTATCGCCAATGTCTCTTTCTTTCCATCCTTTATGTCCACTCTTATTAATCTCTCGTTGACAAATTTCCAATTTTTTATATCTTTTACATATTTTTTGTTAACGAGGATTCCTACTCCCGCACCAGCTCTTTGCTGTTCCGGTACTCCACTATATAGTAATAGGTGATCATTTCTTACCAATATGCTTCCTTGTCCCTTTTTTTTCGTTTCAGTAAGACCTAAAAATATTAGGTTGCTCGCCTCAAATTCTTGTACCAGTTCATTTTCTTTTCCGTTCAACCCCTGGACATTCCACACTCCAATTCTTTTCGTTTCGCTATATTTTTTTTGTTGTACCACTTTTTTATCCCTATTCTTACCCGTTTCCACTGCCAAGTTCGTTTTTATGCTACCTAATCCTAATTCCACTAGTTTTTTGCATCCTCGTCTATTGGCGGTTCCTTCCTCACCGTTTCTTTCAGCCTGTCGTTGTTTTTGTTCCACTTCCACTCTACCCCATTGATATATAACTTTTGATAGCCTACTATAGTTCTTTTCCCGTTTTCTCTCTTCCCAAGCTCTTTTCCGTACTAGGATATCAATGTCTCGTTCCCGCTTCGTCATATCGTTGATGAAAATCTTTCCGCTTCCTACATACTTTTCTCATCATTGTTTTCCATTTCCAGTAGACACGTCTTTGGTCCTAGTTTGCAGGATTTTTTAATTATTACTTCTTTTTCTAGGTTCAACTTTACAAACGTACCGATCTCCTTTTTTAAGTTTTCCGGTTCACTCGTACTTGTACGAGAGATCGTTGCTGAGCTCAGAATAGCTACTTCCATATTGCCGTATCGACACGAAAGCTTCTAATATGCTTCGTGAGTGCATTTCAAGTTACAGTAAATTATTAGGATCAAATTTCCGCACTCCATACTAAATAATTCCTGTATTTTAATTAATGTAGCGTTTAGTAGGACCTGTTATGATTATCGCGGACCATTCCTTGCATTTTATTCTATTTTATCCGTACTTATAGGGCCCATTAGACACAATATGAATGTTATAGCTGGTTGCCGAAATAACGCTCAGAGATCGTTGTGGAGCTTATATTTTTCAGAATAACTACTTACAAATAGCCATATCGACGCGAAAGCTTCTAATGTGCTTCTAGAGTGAATTTCAAGTTACAATAAATTATTGGGAACACATTTCTGCACTCCGTTCTAAATAATTCCTAAATAATTAATATTGCGGCCGAAAATCGTGTTAAATGCATTAACGCGATTTTGAAATAAAATTGAAACGGGACGTTACACGCGTGGGGTTTCAGTGAGCAATTTTGAGCTTTTCTAAAGAAAAATTAATTAGAACTGTGTGAGGTCACGGTTTTGTCAAAAAATAAGTAAAGAAGATTTACATAAATGAAAATAATTTTAGAATGTGGACGAGGATGTGGAGAATTTTACAATATTTTAGGCATGGCCATACGATTATTGGTACTCCTAAAATAGTTAAAATTTCACCTTGCCGTGGTTCAATGTTGAACCAACTTTGGGGTCATAAAAATCTTAAAATAGACCTGCTGGGAATCTTAATTATTGCAATTTTTTCTGATCTCTACATAATCAACAAAAACATTTGTCCAAATCCTATTGTGATAATCGTATTAGGAAAATAGACTATGCTCTAAAAAACAATTTTAAAGCTCTCAATCACATAAGTTCAACTTATAATGTGTCAGAGGTAATGTTATCGAATTCTATTATTTCTTATATTTTGTAGAATTTCCCTGACTTTAAGACAGCAACTATAATGCCCGCTTAAACCTCCTATACTTGCCCAATTTGTAGAACTGTAAAATAACAAACTTGTAAATATACATTTGTTATAGTACTACAAATGTACACTAAAGATAAGATTTTATTGTCGATATCAAATATTACATAATCATTTACGATCAACAAAGCTGGGTAAAATACTTTTAAAAAGTATTTAAATACTAAATACTTATTACTTTTTGAAAATTGAATGTATTTAAATATTAAATACTTTTTTTGAACAAAAGGTAGTTAAATAATAAATACCTATAGTATTTAAATACTTTTAATAGTTAAATACTTTTCTAAAAGTATTTAAATACTTTAAAAGTATTTAAATATTTCTTAAGTATTTAAATATTTTAAAAATATTTAAAATACTTAGAAGTATTTAGATATCCCTAAAATGTAAAAAGACTTGCGAAATATTTAAATAGTAACACGTGTAGGTATACCAGTTAAACCATTTTTCAAAATTAAATTTAAAATTCTAAATTTCCTTTTATTCGAATATTAAACCAAATAATATATATGGCATAGCTTAAACTATTGTACATGAATTATTAAAAACTCCAAAGGAAACATTGGTTTGCGGTGTTTTATGGATATTTCGGAAAAGAAAATCTTAAAATCCATAAAATATTTTATTAATAAAATTGCGTATATTGAATATGAACTACTAATAATACTATTAAATATAGGTATACTTACTGTAATAGTAATTTATTTTTACCTCAAATCACGACACATGTACAGAGGAAACACCACTATTTGTTCCGCGCTGCCAAAACATGCAATATTGAAATAATCGAATGGCAGGGGTGCACCGTCTCCGTCACCCCCCCCCGTCAAACCGGCTTTTTATGCATCTTGCTCAGGCCCACAATTGCCTGGTGGCTTCTGTCTTGCTCTAGCACGGGTGGTTGTTTACCTGCAGCACTACACGTGTTCGCGTTTCAAGTAAAAACTTGGGATTTTGATAAACTTTAAATCTATGCAAAAAGTATTTACTAGTTACAAATACATTTGAAGAAATAAAAAGTAGCTAAATACTCTGAAAGTATTTAAAAACTCTCAAAGTATTTAAATAGGTACTCTGAAAGTATTTAAATACTCTGAAAGTATTTAAATACTCTCAAAGTATTTAAATACTGTAAAACTATTTAAATATCCTAAAAATATTTAAATACTGCCAAAATTGTATTTAAATACTAAATACTTTGCAAAGTATTTGCACCTAGAAATACAAATACCGTCCATTAAAAACTATTTAAATACTTAGTATTTAAATACTACAAAGTATTTAAATAAAAAAAAGTATTTACAAATACAAATACTGCCCAGCTCTGCGATCAAATAAATTAATTTTTACAGGACCGCAATAGAACTTGTTTGAAATAAATGGATACACATCACAAAATTTAAAATTTATCAGACACATTGTTGTAAAGTGCCTTCAGAACTGATCGAACTTTTGTGAATGGTCATGGTCATACAACAGCAGGATATTCTGCTAACCTCGAATTTGACATAGACTTACAGTGCCACCAACATATTATTCATACGTTGCATAACGATGACCATTCAAAAACGTTCGATCATTTCTGAAGGGAAAAAAAGAAACTACTGTATAAGGAAGATGTGATATTAATGCTTTCACTTAATGTATAACCTCTGAATTTTTGCACTGCTATTCAATGTTTCTGTAATAATAAGATTATATAACTCATATCTTTCAAACGCTATTATGTTTTATTTTGTCTTATTTTAATTTCACATTTTGCTTGTTTCCGCGTACGCGTATCTAAATTATTTTTTTTTGTTGTCCTATACTCACAAATAGAGCGTGCCTATGATTTTTCGCCTAAATGTGTTCTCATATGGTTAACTAACTTATATTTACTCGCTGCTTTAAACTGACAAAATGAACAAGAATATGATTTTTCTTCAGTATGTGTTTTCATATGTTTAACTAAGTAGTCTTTCCGTGCTGCTTTATATTCACAAACAAAACAGGAATAAGCTTTTTCTGCTCTATGTCTCGTCATGTGTAAAACTAACTTATCTTTCCTTGCTGATTTGAACTCACAATCAGAACAGGAATAAGGTTTTTCCCCCGTATGTGTCATTACGTGGTTAACTAACCTAGCTTTCCTCGCTGTTTTGAACCCACAAACAGAGCAGGAATAAGGTTTCTCGCCTGAGTGTGTCTTCATATGTATAGCTAACAAACCTTTCCCTGCTACTCTATATTCACAAACAGAACAGGAATAAGGTTTTTCTCCTGTATGGGTCTTCATATGCATAACTACAAGGCTTTTCCGTGCTGCTTTGTATTCACAAACAGAACAAGAATACGGTTTTTCCCCTGTATGGGACCTCATATGTTGAACTAACTGATCTTTCCTTGTTGCTTTGTGCTCACAAATAGAACATCCATAAGGCTTTTCTGCTGTATGTGTCCACATGTGATTGATTAAGCCAGATTTCTTTGCTGTTGTAAACTTGCAAATAGAACATGAAAAAGGTTTTTCACCTGTATGTATTTTCATATGCATAACTACAAGGCGTTTCTGTGCTGCTTTATAATCACAAACAGAACAAGAATAAGGCTTTTCTCCTGTATGGGTCCTCATATGCTGAACTAACTTATCTTTCCGTGTTGCTTTGTGTTCACAAATCGTACATGAGTAAGGCCTTTCTGCTGAATGTGTTTTCATATGTTGAACTAAATGACTTTTATGAGCTGTTTTATATTCACAAATGGAACACGACAGACACTTTTTTGTATGACACATACGTTTCAAAAAATTATTCTCATCTTCTACTTCATATTCACAAACCGTGGATGCAAACTGTTCTGTTACATGGTCCTCACTTGCTGCATACGAAACAAGAAATTCATCTTTTATATCAACTTCCTCTTGCTTAATATCCAATCCGTGATAAGCTATGCTGTCGATAGTGCTATCAATGATCTTTCGATGTACATTAACATGTGTGACTACTATATTTTCTTCAACTTCCATCGATGCTTCATGTGAGCTGCTGGCCATTGTACTACACATATTTTTATCTAGTAATTTCAGCTTAACGTCCATTGTGATAATAAAGCTTAACAGTTCGGATTTATTCTATGGAATATCTGAAAAAAGGGCAATGTGATATTTACGTAAAAAAGCTTTAAATTTCCTATTGCTAATATATTTACTAATATATTTACTTGCAATATGAAATTGGAAAAAGCAACAAATCAGCGATTGGCCTAGCAGCACACAAAATTACCCATAAATACACAAACACCCCATTTTGACAGACAAGATTAGATCAAATGTTATTCAAAAGAACTATTATAATGTACAGTGTGTTCCACAATAGGATTTTCATAGACAAGCCATTTACACTACATAAGCACTATCTTAACTGAGCAGAATGCTTTTGGTATTACAATAACCCTTTCCAGCCCAACAATTCAACTGGGCATCACGACCTTCTAATCTCATAAATCTATATATATAGGTACGGTTGTTGCTAAAAAAATCGGGTACACCTATTTTTCCGTGGGTATACTCAACTTTTACAATACTACCTTAAGCTGGTATGACACAATGCTAAATTTATGCAAAAATTCATAAGTAAATTTTCTTATAAATTACTTTTAAAAGAAAACTTTACGTTGCCAACAGAAAATTGTATACGAAATTTACTATTAAATTTATGCCTAAATTATTTTTAAAAGTTTCTAAATAATCTGCAGTAAAAATAAATGTGCCCGTAAATCTACGCAGATGGTAATTTCATACTAGTTACAAATTTAGGAACCCAAGTTTTAAGGAAATTTAATGTTGTTGCTGTCAAATAGAACTCTTCACTGTCGCTACTATCGCTTATAACAATTAAAAGAGAATTTAATAAACGCAAGTCAATATTTAATTAACGCCACTTATACAAAGTTTTAGGTAACGTTTATGTTTATCTATTCTAAATACAAATTCTGCCAACTTTACTGTAGATAAATTATAAATATTCCTAAAATGTTTTACTACTGCAAAGGTTTACAAGAAGAATAAATTACAAATAATATTTAATACGTTGCATACGTACCATTTTCGGGGTAATAAAAAAATTTACTAGTAAATTATCTCATAAATTTCGCAAAAAAATAATATCGTGTCATACCAGCTTTAGTTACCTGTGCATTTAAATTAACTGTCACATTTTTCGCTGTCATCGAACGTCAAAAATTAATTATTTGAAAACATCTCGTCTCGTCATTTAAATTAAAAAAAAGAAGAGTTGTCGATAAGCTAATGAGAGGAATGCCACTAAGAGCGATTGCCACTCAGTTTAATATATGTGAAAAATATAACTTCTATCCTGAATACTCCAAAAATTTAGTAACTTCCATGACAGATAACATTTTATATCAAATGTTATCTGTCATGGAAGTTAGTATACTATTAGTATACTATTAATAAAATTTAGAAATTATTATGGTAGATTGTTATTTCTCCGTGACTTTTCTATATTTCTCTCACCAGTAACTAATAATGGACTTTTTCATTATTTTACATGACCAAATGACCATAGTAATATACTTTTGCGTACACTAGCATTGAAAGATCTATGCCGTACAATTTATTAATCAGAAGGTTGCACTTTGCGGTATTCGTACGGCAAAGTAGCACTTTGACTTTGCCGTACCTTTCCATAGTTACAACACATATACAACGTTACATACATAATAATATTACTCTACTTATTTGCTATATACGAGGATAAATTTAGTATTCCGTTTTGTATGTTAGTATACGAAACTCGTATGAAAGTGGCTTTTCCATACTCGTCTCGAAATTCCGGACTCGGCCTAACGGCCTCTTCCGGAAACATCTCACTCGTACTGAAAAGCTCCACTTTCTATACTTGTTACATAAATTACTATATTATCAGTAGGTGTTGAATAATAATATTTTTGCCCACTTACGTAACTTACAAAATTGGAAATTATAATGGCTAGATTATAAATGCGAATACCTGCCATAAAATGTGTTTCTCTACTCCACCAGAGCAAGAACCATTCTGAAAGCAAATTTGGGATAATTAGTAATAATCAAAATGGTTCTTGTGTATACCCATTCTATTAATAATTGTTTGTTTAATTTTTACGGTAAATAATATTAGTAAATATAGACGCTTTCTCGATTTAAACTTAACAAGTTGTGTAACAGTTTGTTTTAAAATACCTACCGGACGTCATCAGGGGATTCGTTATGTGCTACCTACCTAGGCGATAAAAACGTCCTTGCTGAACTTGTTACTAAACTAGTAGATACTAGAAATTTGCTACCATGCCAGTATACAAAAAAAATAACAAATTACTTGTAATTTGGATTATGATTTTATTATCAATATAGAATATTACATAATCATTTACAATCAAAAGGAAGTTTATCCAATAAAATAAGCCACAGCACAAAATGTATGATTTATCAGGCGCCTTGGTTGCAGATATAATTTTATGGTAAAGCCGGTCTCAGATACACCACAAATACCCTGTGTACAATTACATACAAAGTATCCATCACAGTTGATCATGACTGTGTCACCATTGGCAATATTTTAACAGTAGGGAAAAGAATATTAGCAAGTCGTGTGAGAGCTTGTCGGAATGAATATGAGCAAAGACGGGCCTACTTTTCCATTAACTTGCACCAATTTATCTACAGCCATTGGAAACCGACTAAATACTCAGAAGTACGAACATATGTGAGCATGATGTACGAGTATCCAGTCCTATGTTAATCGTAAATATCCTTAGATGCATATATTCGCGATGCGCCTAGGACCATGTTGCTTTTTTTACTGTTGATCAATTTTAATTCGATTTCATAACTAATATCAATCCAATGTTGGCTTTATTATTTTAAGTTCTTTATATTTCTGATATGTTTTACAAAACACAATACAGCTATAGTCTTGATTTTTTATTATAGCAACAGCAACAGCTATGGTTTGAAATTAATTCAACACTGTAGCTGTAGTGTGACATTTGACATCACAATAAGTAACTGACGGCAAAATGACAAATTATATTCCATTTGTCAAATCCAGACATCATACTATTTACTTCTGAAATAAGTATCTTTATAGTTTTATAATGTTGGATGAAAAGGCATGATGAAACACTGAAAATGAAGTTAGTAAAATGCTATTTTGAACTACAGAACTTGACTCCAACATTAATAAAAGGGATCCTGTGCGATAAAGTAGCCAACATTTTCTTCGTAATAATTCATTCGAGGTTTCGTAATTAGTTAATGCATTTCAAAACAATTATGAACCTTTTTTAGGCATCTTACGTCTCAGCATTTAAATCACTTACCTAATCACTTAATTTTGAAAAAACTATTGTCATAAACAGTGTAAAAGATGTCAAAACGCCAGGACGAAACCATCCAAATACTATATGGATTATTGTTTCAAAGCAGATTGAAGTCAAACAAATTGGAAAAAATTATTAAGGATGACAGGCTAAAATACTGGGAAACTGTGTTATCATAACCAAGCTATTTGTTGGCTAAAACTCTCAAAATATAACTTCAATGGCTACTTGGATACAATTGCCGGCCAAAACTAGCTAAATGAAGATGGTCTGTGAAGTTCTTTAAATACTCTACAATTAATTTACAGAAGAACATTAGGGCGCCAAGGAATTTACCAATTAACGACAAGTGTATCCAGGTATACAGGGGAAATTAGTAAACACACAGTAGCATAAAACATCCTGAAAGAAAAGCTTAACCTCAATTCAGGTAGCAGTAACAAAAGAACAAGACCACAGTGCAAGTATCACCGTATAATTAATCACATTTGTCACGTACAAGTTATAGGTGACTAATTTCTAAGCAAGCTTGGGGTAAGGTGGATTAATGATTACTGTAATAAATATTGTTTCACGGTGCGACTCAGAATATATTAATCTACCGGCAAGTAAATATACTTATATATACAACACTTTAAATATACACAAGTAAGTTAACGAGTAAGAAGGTAACGCAGGTTCCTATGGTTTTAAACAAAATAAACGGGTTATATGTCCGTTCTACTCCTTTCGTCGAGCCCCTAAGTAGCTCACTCAAAGCTGGCACAACAGATTACAACCTGAAGCTGGAGTGCAGCAGTTGCTTCAAGGCCATAAAGCTAAGGATTGGAACTCAAATTTAAAAGGATTCCAACTCGGAGTCGCGACTACAGCTAAATAAAATGCACAAGAATAAGATCACAGACACCTTAAACGCGGTACGATGAAACTGCAAGCCACTTACCCCGAAACACGGGCATCTGCAAAACATTTGACGTGAGAAACGAGCTTCTCACCGAATTTCCAAGTCACAATATTCCCGGCGCGGCCAAATTCCAGTAAAACGAGGACCAAAAGCCCTAGAACTTGGGACAATTATTAGGGACGCTTAACTGCAGGCCATGAGTGCACACACTAGAAAGGAACAACCGCCGGACAAACGAAAACTACTCTAACACATTATGGCGCTGAGCAAAATGCAGCAGAGGGAAGCGTGTGCGTTTCATAATGTCCCACAGACCCTGAAAAACCTAAACTGCGGGAAGACTTAGAAAATTGTGGAGGCACAAAGCAACTGTAACAACTGTAGTGTGAATGACATCCCTACAATCTCACTCTGAATCTAATACTGAATCAAAATTAGAGCAAATGCAAATTGATGATGTGTTTAACTAAACGAGTAGGTTTTGAATATCATTCGGCATGTAGAACGTAAATGTAGCCGTTTTCTCATTATACTATTTAAAGTTCTTCTAAACATTTACTTGTGTAACCTATATAATTTTTGATTTCTTAGTACATAACTACTCATGTTAATTATACCGTATAATAGTATAATTTGAAATTATAAAGAATGTAATTTGTATTTTATGAAGTTTTTTGTTGAAAAATAAATAATGTTGACCTGCATTCTAATCTGCGCTTGTTGCATCACTTCTCGAAATTTAGTTTTTATTTAAACAGATGCACAACCTGAATATTACATACATACACTGTTAAAATAATTTCAACCTAAAGTCAACTCTATTTCTATATAAAATTTTATTTGTATATCCGCTGTCTTATGCTTATACGTAGGTCGTTACTTAATATATATTCCGATCCACATTCTTGAACAAATCATATTTTGGTGCAGTTTCTAATTTACGTACAAGTGAACAGGATTTTGCATTTGTACGTCTCCTCATATTATTTCCTTGTATTTGCACTCATGCTTACTACATAACTTCTCTGTCTTGTTTAATATTTACAAACAGAACGCAAATATTTTTTTCCCACTGTGTAAGTCAGATATTGCCGTGTTTGTATAAGAAACAGCCTATGTCTAACAAACAATGTTTTTCTGCTGCCTTATAGCAAATACTACATGATTAAGGTTTTCCCTCTGTATGAGTCTTCACGTCTAACTAAATTACCTTTACATGCTGTTTTATAAGAGCAAATACAACATTAATAAGGTTCATCTTACGTATGTGTCCTTATATGTGTTACTAAAGCCCTTTTTGTGCTTGCCTTATACTCACAATTAAAACATGAATAAGGTTTTTCTCCTGTATGCGTATTTACATGGATTACTAAATCACGCTTTTGTGATGCTTTATATTCACAAATGGAACAAGTGTAAGGTTTTTCTCCTGTATGTGTCTTCATATGATTAACTAAATTACCTTTTCGTGTTGACCTATACTTACAAACAGAACAAGAATACGGTTTTTCACCTGTATGCACCTGCCTATGCTTCACTAAATCACTTTTCTGCGATGCTTTATATTCACACATACAACAAAAATAAGGTTTTTCACCTGTGTGCGTCCTAACATGTTTAACTAACTGACCCTTTTCTAATGCCTTATAATCACAAATAGAACAAGAATACGGTTTTTCTCCTGTATGCGTCTTTATATGCCTAACTAGATTATATTTTTCTGTTGCTTTATACTCACAAATAGAACAAGAATAAGGTTTTTCTCCTTTATGCCTCTTCATATGGTTAACTAAATTTCTTTTTAGTGTTGCTTTATACGTGCAAATACAACATGAATAAGGTTTTTTCCCTGTATGCACGTTCTCATGTTTCACTAAATCACTTTTCTGTGATGCTTTATATTCACACATACAACAAGAATAAGGTTTTTCGCCTGTGTGCGTCCTAACGTGTTTAACTAACCGACCCTTTTCTAATGCCTTATAATCACAAATAGAACAAGAATACGGTTTTTCTCCTGTATGCCTCTTTATATGCCTAACTAGATTACATTTTTCTGTTGTTTTATACTCGCAAACAGAACAAGAATACGGTTTTTCTCCTGTATGCCTCTTTATATGCCTAACTAGATTACATTTTTCTGTTGTTTTATACTCGCAAACAGAACAAAAATAAGGTTTTTCTCCTGTATGCCTCCTCATATGGTTTACTAAATTACCTTTTCGTGTTGCTTTATACTCGCAAACAGAACAAGAATATTGTTTTTCATCGGTACGTGTCTTGAAATGGTTACGTAATTTATATTTTTCTGCTGATTTATATTCACATTTCGAAATTGGTTCTGTATGAGCCTTCACTGCTTCCAAGAAATTATTTTCGTCTTCTGTCTTATATTCACAGACCTTGCCAGGTAACTGTTCTTCTAAGAGGTTTCCACTTTCTGCACATGTACCAAGCAATTCATCTTTTATATTAATTTCCTCCTGTTTAATTTTCAATACGTAATAACCTGTATTGTAGATAGTGCCTTGAACGATTTCTTGCCCAAAATGTAAATTTGCAATTACTTCATTTTCATTCACTTGCGTCAGTGGATTCTGTAACTGGTCGTTCATTGCATTGAGCGAATTATGTTTAATCAATTCACGGTCCATGTTTATTATTGGAAGAAAAGTGAAGATATTTATTATATGCACATTCTAAAAACAAAACGTGAAAGAAAATTTAGTTGGTTACATAGTTTAAATTTATTTTTAAAATACTAAAAACGTTCTATTAAGTGTAGTATGTTTACTTACATGAAAATTGACGAACTAATTAATTCAGAGAATGGGCTAGCAGGAACCCAAAGTAGAATTACTGGGCAAACCACCATATTTTGTCATGCAAGATTGGTTAGACCAATTGCAATTCAAGGGAACTACTCCAATATACAGCATACTCCCAAAAGGACGATCAGAATTAGTAACATTTTTTCTTCCTTTTACAATAAAAGAAGTATTGGATTCACCCCAAAAATTCGAAATTGAGTTTTCAACAGATCTTCACGTTTTAGAATCCCCTGATCCCAAAAAACATTTTTTTTCATTGGTCTGTGTGTCTGTCTGTCTGTCTGTGAACAGAATATCTCAAAAACGGAAAGAGGTATGGCGTTGAAACTTCATATATAAGTTTTGTGTACTATGTAGATGAGACAGCAAGCTTTTGAAGAAAATCTCATAACCGTATAACCATATAAGTGTAGTATAGTATAGTGTTTACTCTTGTAATTATTCAGTTTTTTTCGATTTTTTCAAAAACGGCTCTAACTATTTTTTTTAAACTTTACATTTTTATTACATTTTTAATGTGTATTGATGTGATATAAATGATTTTCCAGTTGAATACTTCTAAAATGGGTTTTGTTTGTTTTCTTTTCTATTTTTTTTTATTAACTCCTATTTTAAATAGAACACCCTTTTTGAATTTAGCTTAAAATTCTAGAGAATATTTTTCTCTTGAACTAACACTGTAAAAGGAAGTTGTGTGCGTGTATCACACCAGATGTTTTTGGATATTTTGCCCGAAAGGTTTTCGTCTGTTTGTTTAAAAAATAAGAAATAAAATTAAAATTAAGGATAACAATTTTGTATTGTATGTAACTGAAGTAGTAACTCTTATTACAATCTTTGAACAAAACCCATGGCTTTAACACAAAGCCATTTATACAAATGGATTGAAAGCAGCTTGTACATTTTACCTAATAAGTCTGTAACTAGTCGTACAAAACCAACTCCATGTTATTTTAGCTGTTATAGTACAGACAGATCAATAAAAAAACCAATTAGGGCAGGCTGTGATATATGTTATACGTTTGGCAGTACTGAAGTGTATTGTCAGTCTATGTCAAATTCGAGATTAGTAGGTTAGGTTTTGTTTGTGTTTGACACAGACTGACAATACACTTCAGTACTGCCAAACGTATAACACATATCACAGCCTGCCCTAATTAGTTTTGTTATTGATCTGTCTGTATTTTCTTTACAACCACATCCTCTACAGGCCCAAACATTTACCGTCAAGTGGAGTAACTTCGAACAACTTTCGAAGTTTTTCTGAGATATGATAAAACTGGGAGGATGACAGTCTCAAAAAATTTATTTGTATTGTGACCTCTTTTTTATACAGGGTGTTTCAAAATTGCACGGAACAAATAAAAGGCCGTTATTCTGCATCCAAAAATAAGAGAAAAACCAACGTACATACATCAAACAAGTAGAGACACTCATACCAGATGTTGAATCCTGTCGAGAGTGCCTGGGACAATGACTCGGGGGGTATTTCTAAGCTTGACTATCAGATGGCAGCACCAAGTTCTACCAATAATATATCTATGCTACCAATCAGAGCCAGTTACTAGCTCCATATGTGATAAAGTAGTGACGCCATCGGAAAGTACCCCCCCCCCCCCCAAGGAGCCGTTCAAGGTCATCAAAGTCGGTATTTTGACATCAAACGAACCGACAGTGAGTGTCTACTTTTACTTCGACACAAAGTGTACGAAGTATTGAAATTCCCTCATGTCGAAAACCACTCTGAGTCAAATATCTCTAAAATTCGAGCCAACCGACTAATGAACCCACTATACCAAATCTCCGTATCGGCTGGGCGGATCTTTTGGTGAAGATCCCAGCCCACTAGATCCCTCCCTCGTATTGGGGGGTGCCTAAACGTGCTGTGTGGGGTATGTATGTTCGTATGTGTACACGATTCCGGTCACCAGAGACCTTCCTGAAGTCTTGGATTGTTTTAATACGATAGGTCCTCCGAAAATGAAGGCAACATCAACTTTTGAGGTATGGTCGTCGGCAAAAAAATTTTTTTTTTAATAAATAACTGGTTCATAACATTTCATTGTATTAGCGAAACGGAGTGATGCTGAGTGCCGAAGTATTCTTAGAAAGCACGGATAGGCGCTTTTCTTGGGTGGGGGGTACCGTATATTTTTTATTTATGTACGCTGGAAAAACTCTAAAAACATCCTTGATTAAAGAATTAAAGATAGCAATTCGTTTTTAAAACGTTTAGATTTAGTAAGCTGGTATTTGAACAGTGCGCTTACTATTTTCTTACGCGGGGTCCAGTCAAATGTAAACCTGAAGACATTAGCATTTTTCTCAAGATAAATAATATTATCGTTGTATCTTGTGATAATCTAAAGAATAGGTTTGACACCTACAAATCTTTTAGAATAGGTGTACAAACTGAACTAGGTAGCAGGATAATGAACCAGGACCTTTGGGCCTCATGGTAAACATGAATAAAATGGCTTGTCTACATTTTCGTTACAAGCCAGAAACTGATCGCAATCTTTATTTTAACGTGAACGGGATAAAAGAACTAGCCGCTGAATCTACTAAGTTCCTCGGAGTCGTGGTGGATAATCACTTAAGTTGGAAATTTCATGTAGATGAGGTATGTAAAAAGCTAAACAACGCAGATTTTGCATTTTTTTTACAAATGAAGCAAATTCTTAGTATTAAGGCTCTTACTAATATTTATTACTCTTTAGCTTATAGGTACCTTTCTTATGAAGTCTCTTTATGGGGTGCTTGTGAGTTTAGTAAACGAATTTTTATATGTCAGAAACGACTAATTAGAATGATTTTTAACATCAACGCAAGAGATAATTCCAAGCCTATTTTGATAGATAATAAGAGAATGCCTGCATATACGTATATCTATAAATGATTAATATATATCAAAAATAATATTAATCTTTATAAAATGAAGAAGAACTTTCATAACTATGACACAAGATATTCCAACTTCTTAACTGTCGATGCTCATAGATTAATGCGTTACGAGTCACCAACATATGCAGGGAAAAAATTCCTTAACATGCTTTTTAATACTGTTCGTGACCTAACCATATTATAGTTGTCTACGGTACTTTTTTTTGTACTAATGTGACTTTTTTCATACTGTGTACAACAGTCTGATGAAATGTAATAAACTATTATTATTATTTGGTTTTTATTATATATATGTTTTAGTTACAACTGTCAAAATTATTATAACTGACTTGGAAGAAAGATATAAATTTTACTTAAAAAACTTATTTTGCAACGGATGCTTATTATTTTTTACATTTTACTGTAGAACAACGCCTACATATTGTATGTAAACAAAAAACATGTGTCGGAACAATACGCCAGCCTACGTTTGAAAAACGGATTGCCATCTTTAATTCTTTGATCAAGGATATCTTTAAAATGAATGATTTTAGGACATAATTTTATTTTTCTCTTATTTTTTGATGCAGAATAATGCCCTTATATTTGTTCCGTGCAATTTTGAAACACCTTGTATATAGGTAAACATAATACAAAGTTAGTTAAAAGTTCTAATGTACAGTGCTTGTGAAAAAATACAAAATATTGATATAGTATTGACTTTACTATGTAACCCAATACTATATTAATCTCTAATAGACTGCTAAATTACTCTTATCCATTCACTTTAAATTAGTTTAAATAAAATATGTGCCTTAATATTTTATTTTATTTCTTTGGCTTGGCTAGCTCAGTTTACAACAAAACATCCCATTTCAGGTAGGTACTTGCTTTAGAAAATTCTATCAAAATTATTGTATAAAAATGTTATTATTAACAAGTT
This sequence comes from Agriotes lineatus, assembly GCA_940337035.1. Taxonomy (NCBI): domain Eukaryota; kingdom Metazoa; phylum Arthropoda; class Insecta; order Coleoptera; family Elateridae; genus Agriotes; species Agriotes lineatus. The sequence continues at coordinate 19,575 of CALNHX010009361.1, forward strand.
GTTTCAGAATGACTTTAAATCTTTCAACTGTTACTGTCAACTTACTAATATTGACACTTAGCTGAATTTATATTTAATTAACACAAATCAGTTCCAATATGTTCAAAAAAGTAAATATTTTTGTAATTAGTTGATTATTCCGCTGTTAATACGAATTAATGTTTAGTATTAATTTCATATACCTGGATATCTTCCACGTTTAAAATGGATTCAATTCTTCTGTAGAAAAATAGCAGAAATATAACCAAGCTATTTTGTCATATGTATTTGAATCTTCAACCAGGAACCAGACCTGGGCACATTACTTTAAAAAAGTAATTAATTACTAATTACCAATTACCGCCCAAAGAAGTAATTGAATTACCAGAGTTTTCAATTACTCAGATGAAATAGTAATTCAATTACCAATTACTTAGTAATTGTAATTGTACAAGATCAATTACTTTTTCAACTACTTTCACTTATAATACCATGAGTAGTCAAAGTTATGTCAACTATTTTTGCAGTGGTATCACGAATGTCTATTGTGCTTGGTACTAGCACGAGTCCTAATCCCAAGCTCGTGTACGCGTCTTACAAAATGCGAATGTTGCACAAAAGTTGCTGTTATTCGCTCATCAGAGGAAATCATAAATTAGGCTTCTATTGGGAAGATCCTATTTCGATTTGCTTAATATGTAACCTAATACGACCTTATCTTATTTTTTGCTTTCTGGAGATTTAGCACCCCATCGAGGTCAGTAATTCAGTAATTTCATTACAAAGTAATTAATTACTGCCCATCTCTGCCAGGAACCCTACTTCAAATAGAATCCACAGTGTTACAATAAACCAAAACACCTGCAAAGTGTCACGCTACTACCTACTCCAAAAGTCACCCAGCTCTTCTAGATGGTAGATACCTTATTACATATAACTGCAAATCCAAGATGTAATCTTCTTTACAGCAACCAACATGGTATCCAATCCCCCTATTTCATTCGCTAAACACCGACCCGCATAATGAATTTGTTACAGCAAGTTCAATGAAAATCCACTTAACAGATGTCTTTACCTGTACTGCGACCCACACCAACTCGAACCAGCAATTTCTGTTCCAGGTGATAATTAATCCATTAATAAGTATATGCCAGCATACCCATTTAGATTATTTACAGGTATCTACGTATTGACTGAAATCCACACCACAGCTCCTCCAGTCAACTCAATTAGTACGGACTCATCTCACCAATTCCAATATTTGTAGTTCTTCCTTTATTAACTGTATGGTCCCCTTCTTCACATTAAAGCCCGTCTCAGTTTTGTTTTTTGTTACTTAATTTAGTCGTTTGCACCCTTGTATATCATTCCATTGATTATAATAGCTATTTATGCAACAAGTGCTAAACGTTGACGTTTATGCGCGAGACATTGAAAATTATGAAACGAAGCCGAAGGCTGAGTTTCATAACATGTCTCGTGCATAAACGACTTTTAGCACGCGTTGCATACAATATTTTATCTACGACCTCAATTTTACTGTTATTAATCCATAAATATCGATTTAACAAAGGTTTGCATCTACGACGCTTCTAATTTATGTCATAATAAACAGTTGGCCATGGGCGGGCGAATGTTTGCGAAGCCAGTGCTGTCAAGGTCAGTGACGGAATGTAATTATTAATACTCCACATCTGACTGTATTCATTACATAACGCTTTAATTATTTCAAAAACACTTTACCTGTAACGCAAAAAGCAACTAGAATAACTTTACAACTTCACTTCCAGTTCGAAATTGTAGTTTTATAACCTCACTTCACTTTTAGCACATGGGCTAAAAGTAAACAGCTGATTTCTTTAACCACGCTAAACTATAAAGCGTCACTTTTAGTGAAACAAGCTAGCGCTAAAAGGCCTACTTTTAGTAGTGGTCGTAGATAATAGCTATTTATGCAACAAGTGCTAAAAGTCGACGTTTATGCACGAGACATGAAAATTATTAAATGAAGCCGAATTCTGAGTTTCATAACACGTCTCGTGCATAATCGACTTTTAGCACACGTTGCATACAATCTTTTATCTACGACCTTCATTTTACCGCTATTAATCCATAAATATCGATTTAACAAAGGTTTGCATCTATGACACTTCTAATTTATGTCATAATAAACAATAGCCCATGCGCGGGTGAATGTTTGCGAAGCCAGTGCTGTCAAGGTCAGTTACGAAATGTTATTATTAATGCTCCACATCTGACTGTATTCATTACATAACTCTTTAATTATTTCAAAAACACTTTACCTGTAACGCAAGAAGCAACTAGAATAACTTCACAACTTCACTTCCAGTTCGAAATTGTAGTTTTATAACCTCACTTCAGTTTTAGCACATGGGCTAAAAGTAAACAGCTAATTTCTTTAACCACGGTAAACTATAAAACGTCACTTTTAGTGAAACAAGCTAGCGCTAAGAGGCCTACTTTTAGTGGTGGTCGTAGATAAAGGGGCTTATTTGGTAATTTATTTTCAATACAAAATAATTGTCTAACTTTTTTAAAAATCGAAATCAGTTGTTATCTTAAGCCTGTATGACACGACACTAAATTTTGTGTAAAATTTTCTTGTAAATTTCCAAATAAATTAACTGACAATTTTTTTTTTCCAAAACACAATTTCCTGTTTGCTACGTGTGCTAAATTTGATGTTAAATTTGGCATACGCACATGCGTAGTAGCAAATCTTTTAAGTGGAAACAGTACCCTCTAGAGGGTATTGGTTGAAGTATGCGTTTGTTTTCATGTTATTTGTCTTTTGTTAGCTATTTTCTGAGGTTATGTTAAGGCATTTATCTTAGATACCCTTAAATGTATCTTAGATAGGAGCGCCAACATTAAACACGTGGTTAAACAATGCTAACAAAATGCTGGTTATGTTTATGTTTACATTCCGCGTCATGCACTGCAGTTTAGTCTGATTACGATACTTCTGCGCATTTTTACAAGCATATTTACCACGAAATTTGGAACAAATTCAAAATAATTTACATGAAAATCCTGCGCAAAATTTAGCAGCCAATTTTCTATATGCAACGGTGCTTAATATTTTTATAAAAATTTACAAGTCAATTTTGCATAAAATTTAGCGTCATGTCATACAGACTTAATAATAATATTTACTATAGCAACCCTCAGTTTTAAACATAATGTTTTATACTAACATTCTGTATTACTTTTTACTACATACAGTACATTTTCTTAATTAATCTGACAAATTTCAAGTAACTTATTTAACTATTAATTCAGCTTATGACTTTCATATTGTTTCAGACTATCTTATAGTTTGTTCTAATTATTTACTTTTTGATCATAAATTGCCGTTTGCTAACTTTAATAACCATTCATTTTAATCCAAAGATAATAATTTTATTTTTTTTAAACAATAGATCGGCAGTCCTAGTAGAAATAGTGAAACAAGTCACGAAAATGGTCATAACACGAATACACGAAGTAGGCTTAAAATTAAACCAAGAAAAGTGTGTATTTGAGGCACAGAGCATCAGGGGCGGACTGGGACTAATAGGCTGGATGCCTGGGGGGCCCGCGGCCCCCACGAGGTTGTGCGGTATAGTTCGGGTCTGGGGCGAAGCCCCAGTAGCCGGAGACAATATCGCCGACGCCGAAATTTTTTTTCGCTGGTGCGATACATTTTATGGCCTAAAACGCTATTTTAGGACGCGATTAACAGGCGCCAACTAGTAACTACCACCTACTAGTAACACTACCTGAGCGCGCAGTTCAAATCTTGCGAAAATTATATTCGAGGAAGGCCTACGACCAATAATGTAACTAGCAAATACCAAATTGTCACTCGGAACCTGCGAGCTTGTGAGTGGATTTGGCAAGGGGCAAGGTGGCGGTCAGCGGCGAGTCTCAATGTACTGAACATGTTGATCGAATCATGCATTGCATAACTTTCTAATAAGCATCTTATTGAATAAGTAGATATATTAATGTATATATTATATTTTGTTACAGCCTTTCGTGATCCATTGGTATTAATGTTTTGAGTTTATGGTAACAACAAACTACATACTTTCTTATTTTTCACATCTTCTACGTTTCGAAAGACTAGGCTTTCATTCTCAAGAAGATTAAGGCATAAAAACAGAAATAGAATCATTAAAACTACTTCATAAACAAACAATATATAAATATATATGAATGAATCTATATACATCCTCATTGTGTAAGTAACACCAATTTTTTTATTAAAATTTAGGCTGGGATTATTATTGTTATTTATACTGTTAAAAGGTGATTAGCTCCACTTTGTGTGCCCAAATTATGTTATCGTATATTATAATTGAATTTTATTTAATTTAATTGCCCTATTTATGTATTTTGGATATTCAAAATTATTTTCTGCTAGCCCGAGTAGATACACTTGACTGAAAATCAGATCGCATTCTTTTTCATCTAGATTGCTTATATTCTGAAATTTGATGTTCCTATATTATTATGGCAACTCAAAACTTCTGTCAACTGACACTTCAAACTGGTTTTGAAAATTCAATTACAAATACTTCATGATTACATTTGTCATACGACAATCTCAAATAATAAGTACTTCCTTAATTAAAATTAACTCACTTTACTTTTTATTTTCTTTCAGTTCTTATTTTAAATTACCTGGATTCTGTTATCTTTTATTAAACCTAACACTCTCCGCTGATAAACCCAATACGTCCAACTCTGCAACTGACCACGCTAAAAAACTGCTCCACTCAAAGCCACGGCGAAAGCCTCAACTGATAACCAACTGCCAAGATGTCCAGACTCCGGATCCGAATCAACACAGGAACCCAGCTCGCCACAAGAATCGGCATCTACACCACAGTAATCATCAAAATAGACCTCAGCCGCAGATGCGTTACTTTAATGTTGAATCAAATCACACATATGAATTCTGCTACCACCCAGCACCATGAATCTTGACCAGAGGCAAGCCACCAGATATCACTTGACAAGCCCCACAAATTTGCTGACTCTGCTAATGATGTCGATGCAATCCACCTCCCTTGTAAAGCGTTCCTTGTTATCCAATTCAGTCGATGCAAATGTAATTCCGGAGCCGGACATTTGGGCGCGGCCGTTCGGGCGCGGCCGTTCGGGCGCGGCCGTTTGGGCGCGAAGACACTTGGGCGCAGAGCCATTTGGGCGCGAGACATTTGGGCGCGAGGAAATTAATTAACGAATATTAGTATTAGCTAGCTTTACTATTCATAGGTCTGAAAATGTATTTTAAATAACGAAAATTACCTAAAGCACGTCCAAGGAGGTGGCGGGCGGCAAAAATTTAGTATAGAAATATTAATAGTCAAAAATTAGAATATTATTAAAGCAAGTTAAAAATTTTAACTTTCCGGTAAATACTAGCAAATCTTTTGCGGAGATTTATTACATTAAAATAATAAGTAACAAAGATTAAAGGAATAGAGATTGGGTACAAACAGAGCTATTGATGAACCATCCAACCATTTGGAGATTCGTCGACAGCCTGAAAACTATTCAACGAAGGAGAGATGTTGCTTATGAACAGTTACTTGCGGGAAATTAGAACACTGAAAAATAAACAAAAATGTATCCAGACTGATAGAAAATAAAAAAATTGGTTAAAGATTATAATAATCAATATAATCATGTAGACGGAGTAAACAATAGGGACATTTTAGAATTTTTAAGAGGCATTTCGTACAATTATGAAATAAATGCGTGGATGCTTCTTGTTTATATTTTAAAAAATTGTATATATTTACTTTAAGAATAATATGTATTATAATGGTAAAAATGTCAAAAATAAATTTTGATTATTAAAATTAATCTTTTTATATGATTATTTATTATTATTCTTATTTCTGCTTTTATCTTCAGTTAGTCGGTTCATAACATAACGAAAATAATTGATTACTTTAAAATTTAAGGTTTATTGTTAAGTATTATCATTATAAACAAAATTCGAAGTCGACTAGTTTCGGTCAAAACAGAACACATATTAGAAACATATTAAACATTAGAACCATCAATCGATTAAATATAGCACAGCATTATTCATTTACCAGCACAATAAATGAATTTTTATTTAAAATTATTTTCAACACCATCTATTTCCATCTTTTTTTCAATTCAGAATTATTATTTCATATCTAACATAGGTACTGCCTTTTTTATGTATTCAGAATTATTTCAAAACTAATCTAATATTCTACCTTCTTTATTTTTATTCGGATCTATTTAAAAATTTATCTAATATAGGTACATACTACCACCTTATTTAAAATTAATCTCATAACGGTTTCAATAAATAATTGGATTATTCTTTTAATATTGTTTGATTAATTACATTAACTTCTCAGGATAAATAATGATTTAATAAATTTTTGTTTATTTATGCCAAATTGAAATTATTCACACCTAATTTGTTCCTGAATCCCAATGTTGACCCTTTCTCGCGCCCAAGTGTCTCGCGCCCAAGTGTCTCGCGCCCAAGTGTCCCCGCGCCCAAACGGCCGCGCCCAGACGGCCGCGCCCAAACGGCCGCGCCCAAATGTCCTAGACCGATGTAATTCCACAATAAACTCAATTAACATTCCCTTACTTTTATTTGCCTTTGTAGATTATAATTGTATTAAATTGCTTTTCTCACCACATTCTAGTCTTCATCTATATAGTTTTCCCATATTCTTCTTTTAATATTTTAGTTTTTAGTTTTCTTCATCCCGCCAATTTGTATGTAGTAGTAGTAGTAGTAGTAGTATTTTCGGGAGACTCGTGTCTAGCAAGTAGGCCTTCATATGCCCTTTTTACCAACTGCGTGGACAAGGTCTAGGCATGCAGAGTACCAGGTACCGTTGCGGCCTCTACAAACTCAGACACCGACTTTTGACACATTCTGTGATAGACAAGAAATTTAGGTCGGCCTGTCATTCGCTTGGCACTGTTTATGTTGGTGGCACTGTAAGTCTATGTCAAATCCGAGATTAGCAGGTTAGGTTTTGCGTCAATCTGTGTCAAAACTGACGCAAAACATTACCGGCTAACCTAGAATTTGACATAAACTAACAGTGCCAAGCGTGTCAAAAGTCGGTGTCTGAGTTTGTAGGGGCCGCAACTGTACCTTAGTCCTACTTAGAATTTTGCCGAGACTAAGGAGTTCCAACCCTAGCAAGAGATCTTTTACATGCTACACATCGTAGTAGCATGGGACCCACGACTTTACATCACTTCCGAATGATGGCATTCTGTAGAGGCTTTCATCAGCATTTTTTTATTTTTAAAAACCGCACCGGGATCGGGGATCGAACTCTCGACCCTTAGATCAGTAGCCAGAATGCTTACCACTAAGCTATGGAGCCCGAAAATTTGTATGTAATTTTAACCCTTTTATTATTACAAATATTTATTTTTAAAAACTTATAAAAGGCTTTATTTCTTAATTTCAAATTTTACAAAATTACATTACATCATTTTGATTCCTCCTTAGCGATCTAGTTTATTTTTTTCAGTCCAACACACTATTAAAGCTTTATTATTTGATTAATACCTACTATGTTAAATAGTGCAGTGAATAATAGATAAGTGGCTGAATAAATAGAAGCAGTTAAAAGTAAGGTAGGATTTGATTTAAGCGGAGAAAGAGCGAACGCGGAACTTAGGCACTGATAAGACAACCGGCGCAGAAAGTTCAACCCAAATGCACGCCGTGCGCGATTGATAAGCAGCTGGCAGAACCAGAATATCAACAGCACGCGATCACAACATAAAATCAAAGCCCCAAAATTGAATAGAAGTAATTATGCAGGCATGAAAAGTGAATATAAAGCTTAATCTACAACTTAAACTACGAAATTTAAGGTTATGCGATAAAGAAAGTAAAATTCTGGAAAGCAGCGCACCTGGCGAGTGCAATCGTAACTTACGCGCACATGATTGTAGCGGCTAAATATTGGAAGGCAAATTGCAGGGTCGTATTTAGAGAAAATTTTGCGAATAATAATATTGAAAAAAGATTAAAATTAATTAAAAACGCATCTCCGTAAAAATAAAGAAAATGGCAAAGGAAAAAACGGTTGCTGAAGCTGTAGCAGAGCTCAATAAACAACTCGCGGACGAAATAATACAGAAAGTAAGCACAAATATAAACGCAAAATTTGAATCCTTAAGTTTAAAACAGATACAATCGGAAGATAAAATCGAACAAAACAGAAAAAGGTGTAATGCAATGGAACGCGAAATCCGAAAGAAAAACATCATAATATATGGGATAGTAACAAAAGCTAAAGGGCATTTCGAACTGGAACCAATTATACTAAATATAATAAATACGCAGATCGGAGTGGAGTGCACTGAGAGTGAAATCGATTTTATCAGGAAAATCCAACCACAAAAGGAGGAAAGCCCAATATTGATCGGTCTTACGACTTACAGGAAGAAACTACTCATTCTAAAAAAAAGGAAACTTAAAAGGTTTAGACATATTTATAGAAGAGGACTACACAGTGGAGATTTTAACAGAAAGGAAACGCCTAAAACCCCTTATAGATGAACTAAGGAAACGTGGTAAACATGTAATATTAAAGCAGAACATAATAATAGTAGAAGGCAGAAAAGTCTCGGAAAAGGAACTGCAAGAACTTATGGAAGACACTACGAAAAAGAGAGGAAGAGAAGAAGGTAGCAGTTCAACGGGTACACCAGAAAAACAAGTAAAGCCGAAAAATAAAAAAAAAACAAAACACTGTCAAAAGACAAACAACGCAAACCTGATAAAACCCAGTTCAGCGATGAGGATGAGCGGGACGAAGAAGCATAGCAACTAAACAATAAGCCAGACGGAAATATGATGACGACCCAAGCGAAGCCCCCGGGCTCCCCACAGTATAAGCAAACTTTAGTGCAAACAGACCCTACAATTGGTAGGTTGGGCGAATGTGTAGCGAGCAATCACCGTAAAAAAACCTTAGCTGCGAAGAAGAGATCACCAGAGCTCACCTTTGCAACATGGAATGTAAGAACCATGTTGCAAATAGGAAAAATGAACGAAATAGCCCGCGAGCAAGAAAATTATAATATAGATATTCTAGCAGTGCAAGAAGTGCGCTGGAAGGATTATGGAGAACTAAGAAAAAATAAGTTTACTTTTCTATATAGCGGAAAGCCTGGCAAACAAGGAGAATATGGCACGGGCTTCTTTATAAGTAATAAAACGAGAACTGCCCTACTGGGCTTTGAACCTAAAAATGAAAGAATTTGCAAACTGCGAATAAGAGGAAAATTCTGTAATATGTCATTCATATGCGCTTATGCGCCAACTAAAAACGCGGAAAAGCGAGTAATTGAAGAATTTTATGATGACTTGTCAGACATGTGTGAAAAAATCCCAAAACATGATATGCTCGTAGTGCTGGGGGATTTTAATGCAAAAATTGGAGGAGAAGTAGCTTTCAAAACGGTCGCTGGGAAGTATTCATTACACACAGAAACTAGTGAAAATGGCAAAATGCTATGCCAATTAGCAGACGAATTCAACTTAAAAATAAGCAGCACTTTCTTTCAACATAAAAGGACACACAAAGGAACCTGGATCATACCAGGAACGCAAAACATGAACCAAATTGACCACGTGCTAGTATCAAAGCGTTGGGCATCCAACGTACAGGATATTAGAAGCTACCGTGAAGCTAACTGTGAATCCGATCACCTCCTGGTCAAAGGTAGAATACGTCAACGAATCGCAACCGTAAAGAAAGCCAAGGGAATTAAAACGAAGAAATGGAATACCGAAAAGCTTCAAGCCCAAACAACACTAAAAGAATTCCAAAGAAAAATTAAGCTTCGCTTAACAGAGAAACAACTAACAAACAACGTAGAAGCAGATTGGAATAATATAAAATCAACTTTGATAAATGTAGCAAATTAAACCCTCCCAAGAAGTAAAAAGAGACATGAGGAATGGTTCGACAGGGAGTGCCAAGAAAAAGTGCAAGAAAAGAATACTCTACGAATAAAATATTTAAATAACCCGACGGAAGAGTCTAAGGTAGCCTATGAACTGAAAAGGAAAGAATCGAATAAACTCTGTAGAAGCAAAAAAAAACAAGTCCTGAAAACAAAAATGCAAAAACTAAAGGAAGCAGGAGAGAATAACAACAGTAAAAAATTCTACAAAATTACAAGAGAACTAACAGGAGAATTCAGACCCAGAGTTAATGTATGCAAGGATAAGAGAGGAGGAAATGTTACTGAGACGAAGGAAATCCTAGATAGGTGGCAAGAGCACTTTGAAGGACTAGCAACACCTCAAAATACTGAAAAGGTAGGGAAGCTTGAAGTGCAAACAGCAGAAATAGAACTGGAGCCACCTACATTTACAGAAACAATGAAAATCATACAAAACTTGAAAAACTCTAAAGCCCCAGGAAGTGATGCCATAACAGCAGAGTTGATAAAGAACGGCGGAACATTCCTATGGGAGAGATTGCATAATCTAATACTGAAAGTATGGGAAGTCGAACAAATGCCGAATGACTGGAGGATGGGCGTAATTTACCCCATACATAAAAAGGGGGACAAGACAGTTTGCAGTAACTACCGCGGCATCACGCTGCTAAATATAGCTTACGAAATACTCTCAAGCTTAATTAACAGCAAATTAACTCTATACTCTGAATTAATTTTAAGTGAGCAACAATACGGCTTCCGACCAAATAGGGGAACAACAGATAATATACATATCATGCAACAAACTCTAGAAAAATGTAGAGAGCATAACATACTGCTTTACATTATCTTCATCGACTTTAAACAGGCGTTCGATTTGTTGTCCCGAGAAGCATTAAAAATGATCTCCTATCCTTAGGGATACCACAAAAGCTTATTCGCCTGACAGAAATGACGTTAACGAGAACTGAAGCGAAAGTAATGATACAAACAGAGGACACCGATAGTTTTGAAGTCAGCAACGGAGTCAAACAGGGAGACCCACTCTCAGCCACCCTCTTCAACTTGGCAATAGAAGCATGCATCAGAAGCATTAGTGTAACAGGTTGAATAAATACAAAGCTAACACAAATGTGTATATACGCAGACGATATTACTTTAGTGTCAAGAAGCTTGAAAGATTTAACAGAAAAAGTCGAAATACTTCAAGAAGAAGCAGCAAGGAGAGGGCTAGTGATAAGCGCCGAAAAAACAAAAATAATGATGTGTAGGGAGGACAAGGAAATTGGAGGGGGTCTGCGATACATAGAAATTAATAACAATAAGTATGAAATCGTGAGTTCCTTTAAATACCTTGGTTCTCTCCTAAATCAACAAAATAAAATAAGTGAAGAAGTAGCGGCGCGATTACAAGCAGGCAAAAAAGCGATGTATGCAAATAATATCCTACTGAACTCGAGGCTTTTAAGTAAAAGGGACAAGTTAGTTATATATCGGAGTGTAATAAGACCGGTTGTTGTGTATGGGTGTGAAACCTGGACCCTGAGTGATAGTGACCAAAACAAATTACAGTGTTTTGAACGTAAAGTGTTAAGGAAAATCTTTGGACCAATCCAAGACGAGGACGGAAATTGGAGACCCAGAATGAATTATGAATTACATGCTTTAATAAACAATGAAACAATCTCAAATTATATAAAAGCAAGAAGACTAAGCTGGTTTGGGCACATATATAGAATGGGAGAGGGAAAAGCACCAAAGATTCTCACGTTCTGGAAACCACAAGAAACCAGGAGAGTGGGTAGACCAGCAGCAAGGTGGCTAGATGAGGTTCGCAGAGACATCAAGAAGATAGGTGTAACCAACTGGAAAATAACAATTAAAGACAGGAAGAAATGGACAAAGGTGATCGAAAAGGCCAAATCCCACAGAGGGATGTGGAAGTAAGTAAGTAAGTAATAGTATTATTATTTTTGAAAGAAACATTAACGTTATACATATTTTTAAATTTTACTTAACTGTTGGGATAATTTAGGTATGTACGGAATAGATATGTAATTTAAATTCTCTATAAATTAATAGTTGTTGAAATTTTGCCTTAAGCAATTAGGGTATAAATTAATGCAATCATTTCTAGCGTTTGTGTTTTTGTATTTAAGTTTATTCATTCCCTTTTTAATTTTTGAGTTTATGAAATCTATGGGATAGTTACTTTTTATTAATATGTTTTTAATCTTGTTAATATTTTCACTGTGGTATTTATTAGTAGAAAGTAAAATTGCTCGATCTGTTAAACTGTTAATTACGCTTATTTTATATTTAACTGAAGTTTGAGAATTATAGTTTAAATATCTATCCGTTTTAATTTCTTTTCTGAACCAGTCAGTTTGAATCATGTCAGATTCAGTTCTTATTAGCGTTAAGTTTAGAAAATTTATAGACTTGTTTTTTCATTTTCAATTGTGAATCATGGTCTTGGATAGTAGTTATTAAAGGTATTTATTCAATTTTGACAGTTGAAAGTGACATTATTAACTCCATAACAACCTCCATAAACAGTCAAGTGAAATAAAAGTGTTTTAATTCACTAGTAAATTAAAAAAGTTTAATTCAATAATAAATTTAAAAAGTTTCAATTAAGAACAACATACTTTTATTATTTCTACAAATATTTACATTCAATTACTCTCGCTCTTTGTAATGTGTAATTTAAAATTACTAAAATTTTGTTCAAGTCGGCAATGAATGGACAAATTTATATCTTAATTTAATTTTTTTTTTAATTCTTTACTCAAAATTTCGTCAAAATAAATATAGTGCTTATGTTGTTTTTATTTGTACTGATTACAATATCATCGACATATCGTTTATAGAAAGTAATACCATTTAAATTATTTAAAACTTTAGAATCAGTTAGTTGTAAAACTAAGTTAGCTATCGTACTTGATAGGGGTTGTTCCATTACTACACCAGCTTTGTTTGTATATTTGATTATTAAAAGAGAAAAATATAGACGTTAAGATATGTTCCACAGCTTTAATAAATTCATTTTTAGGGATTTATGTAAATGTTTCTATTTGAGTCCAAAATTGTTCTATTGTATCGATGGCTACATTTATAGGAATATTCGTATAATGCGAAACAACATCTAAAGAGAATAAAACCTGATCCTTAGTGAAATTGTATCAATAAATTTTTTAAAGGTCCATGAATCTCTTACACTAAAATTTGGTTTTTTTAAGAATATTAATTAAAATATTTGATAAATGTTTGGACAGTTTATATAATGGGCTTATGTATGAAGCAACAATAGGTCGTAGCAGGTTGTCTTTTTGTGTAATTTAAGCAAGCCATAAATCTAAGGTATGAGTCCATCATGTGTTATTAGTTTCTTTTGTAAGTTTCATCATTTATGTATTTGTTCTCATTTAAATTTTTTTATATTTTATTGTTAAAGTTTGAATTTTATTTGTTGGATCTTTTTCAACTTTACAGTATAAAAATGAAACAAAAAACAAGTCTATAAATTTTCTTGACTTAACACTAATAAGAACTGAATCTGGCATGATTGAAACTAACTGTTTAGAAAAAAAATTAAAACGGATAGATATTTAAACTATAATTCTCACACTTCAGTAAAAAATAAAATAAAGGTAATTAACAGTTTAACAGATCGAGAAATTTTACTTTTTACTAATAAATACCACAGTGAAAATATTGACAAAATTATAAACATTAATAAAAAATAACTATCATATATGATATGTTTTATCGGACCTTTCCACTGTCTAGGTTGTTTATCATACGACGTTTCGGGAGTTTTTGATCTACTCGCGTCTTCAGGTGTTCCTGGTTAGTACTGAGAAGAACTGATATTGTACGTCTTTATACGTGCCTACCCCGGGGTTTGAACCCGAGACCGCTGATCTCTGTGAATACTGGTCTGTCACTCTTACCACTACGCCACCAGCGCGATAAAACATATCATAATAGACGACTACAACAATGACAATACTCAGAAAACAATTATCATATAGATTTCATAATATCCAAAATTAAAAAGAGAATAAATAAACTTAAATATAAAAACACAAACACTAAAAATGATTCCATTAATTTATACCCTAATTGTTTAGGGAAAAATTTCAAAAACTATCAATTTAAAGAGAATTCAAATTACATATCTATTCCATACATACATAAATTATCCCAACTAACCGTTGGTAAAATTTTTAAAAAATTATAACATAAATGTTTCTTTCAAAAATAATAATACTATTTTAATGATTTAAAAAATAAAATTAAAATTCAATCAGAATCAAATATAGTCTATCAAATCAATTGTAACGATTGTGACTCTAATTATATTGGTCAAACTAAACTATATCATAAAAAATATCACAACATAAAACATCTATAAAAACAAAAACTTCAACCCCTAATAAACCAAATACTGCAGTATCTTGTAGCCTGACGGGCTAGTTTAATTTAATTTAATTGCTACAGCTACCAGATTGAAACTGGCTTCCCAGGAATAGCTCAAAAATGCCAAGATCCAAATAATAAACTCAGATAGTAACGTAGGATAGAAACACAGAATAACTTCTTACCATTGTATAATAATCTTTAACTAAGTACATTAAATTAAATTGTAGTAAGCACATAGAATAAAAGAATGTAATGACATTTATAAAAGTAAATTAGTTCTTCTAACGGGGTGTTTCGCTCGCTGGTAACCGGGCAGTGGCACACTATTACGGGACAGCCTGTATGTACATTAGTTCCCTCGTCGCAAAGGCATTGCGCCGGTCCTGAACAGGTAATTTGACAGATTAGCGGGTCGCCATTTAATGGCGGACAACAACAATACACTTGATTCAGAAATTGTTAAATAAACAAAACTGCGGTCAATATCAAACTAAATTGTGTGCATACCTAGTGCGTCTGGTGTTTTAACGGTGAAATTCCTAGTGTTCAAGCGGCGGACGATGCATTTAATTTGCTTTATTTGCTAGCTGTTTTGCTGCACCAGGTGAGTGGATTTTGATTAATTATGTGTTGTTTTTTTGCTGGCGAAGGCGGCCTAGCTTTACGAGTCTGTGGGCGGCGGCCTTTGGCTCATTCGACGGGAACTCCTGGTGCGCGTTCCTCGGCTTCGGAGATGCTACGCCGCTACAGACGCAATTATCGGGCCTAATTACGTCTGCGCCGCTGTCCTGGTGCCGGGGAAATTTGCTTCGCGGACGGCGTCGTCACCGGCGAGCACGACTTGGCCTCCCGAGTGCCCAAGCTTTGGAGGGCGTCGTCAGCGAGTTCGGAGAGATCCTGCCTGTAACTAAGTGTTTGATGTCGTAGCCGTCGGGCCTGAGACGGCTCTCCAGGTCGCTGGGTGCTCGGGAAATGACACTGAAAAGTCGAGTGACAATCCAAGCATCTGGAAGCTCAAGGGGACGACGTTGGGAAGTTTCGCAACAACCCTAACGTACAGGGGTTCGAGGGAGATCACGTTAGAAAGTTTCGAAACAATCCTAACGTACAGGAGTTCTAGAGAATAACGTTGGAGAGTTTTTACAACAATCCTAACGTCCGGAAGCTTGGGTGTCTGGACGGGATCCTCTCGAATAGTCCGGGGACTCTCCTGAGAGTGTAAACAAGGCGGGAGGACCGGGAAGGTTCGAGGAAATTCTGTCTGTTGGGGACTCGATTTCTGCTTTTATACCTGGTGCGGGCGTGATCGGAGATTCGTATCGGGTCGCTGGAGCGGGGATTCGTGGTCTAGGTGCGCAGTGGTGTTGAGGCGATCGTTTGCGGTGACGTCACGTCGTACTCTCGGCGCGGCGTTCCGGTACTTAACGTGGTGCAAGCCAAGGGGGAACGCGCAAATTAATTTTTAATTTATACAATCGCGTTCGCGCTGGGCGAAACGTTACAATCTGATCATACAGATGACAATTACCAAAATTTTAATATTAATTCCCCTAAAATATTACACAGAGAATCAAACTTAAGTAAACATATCTATTATTATATGATAGCAATAAAACAAAATTCAAAATCAATTAATCATAAAACAGATATAGAAAATCTGCATTGAATTTATTACAACCTTCTCTAAATAAATTTAACCTATATTAATATTAATTGTCTTTTAACACTTAATTTCTTTTATAACTTTGTTGTTTTGTTTGCTTTATAATGGACAAGGTCTAGGCATGCGAAGTACCAGATACCTTAGACACCAGCAACTATAGCCGTATGGTCAAAGTCCTACTTAGAATTTTGCCGAGACTAAGGAGTTCCAACCCTAGCAAAGAATCTTGTACATGCTACACATCATAGTAACACGGGACCCACGGCTTTACATCATTTCCGAATGATGGCATTGTGTAAAAGTTTTCCTCCGCATTTTTTATTTTTAAAAACCTCACTGGGACCGAGGAACCAACACGCGACCCTTAGTACAGTAGCCAGAATGATTAACTACTGGGCTGCGGAGCTGCGCTTCTATAACTTTAATTTTACAAAAAAATAAAAATATTACTTGGTCCTCACTTTGAAAATATCTCCATACAATTAAGATTTTGAACCAACGGGATCAATCTGTTTTTGACATTTCATAATCAAATTGTTAATTTCGTGACCGCCCATTAATAAAAGTTTGAATTGCAAATGTGCACTTTAAAAAATACTTCAGGGTCTGTTAATTCCTCCCTTCAAATCAATATTCAATGTTTTTCTGTGTTTTCAATTTAAAGTTTCCAAGATAAGGAATTTTTATGAGAATAAGCATGCTTAATGATTTCCTAACCTCTTCTGTCATTTCCAGGGAAATAATTTATTATTTAAAATGATCTTCCAAACATATTTTTACGATGCTAAATCTAAAGAAGTTTCTGACGTTGCAAATTAAAAATTGGCGACAGTTATTTTCCTACCCAAAATATCTAACCTCAACGACAGCTGCTTTACTCATACACAATTTTTAAATGAGATGTCATATTGACACTAGTTGCAATATGAGATGTCATATTGATACTACTGCTAATAAGAAAATCTGGAATAACTTTGTAGATTTCAGTAAATTTATTTATAGAAAACAATATCGCTCAAAATTACAAAAAATCTTGTATGCAACACATTGCAAAATTAGTGTTTTTCGCACACAACGTGTTGAAACTTCGTGTCTAGTGTGAAAAACACTTTCATTTTGCAACTTAATACATAAGTAGCTATTTTGTAAGACCACAAAAACACAATAACACATATTTGGAAGAAATTAAACGTTGGCTACACTATATGACTATTTGACAGATCAGTCATGTCTGAAGGTCATAAAATTACTTTAGGCTTTCGATACGGTTATTACACCTTGAATGTGCTGAGAGTGCAAAAAATCCCTTATGCATGGTAACTAACCGCATAGTATCAGCGCGCCTCTAAATATCGAAATCGGACCAAAACAATTATTAAATCGGTTTTATTCGACGCACAAATATTTAATTTCGCGGACGACTTAGCGATAATAAACTGCACTTACGAGAATAATTAACTGCTGAAAATGAGAAACATCAAAGCATTTAAACACGCCGTTCGTTTTTCTCGTCGGCATGCCGACAGATAAGGGGGATTTTATTACTTTGTTTTAAAACTGCAATTTCGCATCATATTCAAGAGGATCTCCCAGTGGGTGCGCTATCGTTTAGGGCGGCATTAATAATAATTTCCGTTCCACCCAGGCGCTAATTAAATACTCAGTCATCACCAAACCAGAGCGCCGGGCCGCAGGTTCCAACCCGGCCATAATTCTCAAGATAAGGTCATTATTTCCAAAACAGTGATACAGGGCAAGATCAATACGCCGTGTTACATGGCCAATGAATTATTCCAAAGTCTAGCTCAGCAGCTGTTGTCTATCTAATTCAATTACCATCCGACCAAACTCCAACCACCGCGAAGATAAGATTATCTTAGAAGCGGACCCAGGTTTCTGGAGATACACAAATACCTCACCAGATAATTGGAAAGCTAAGCTCACATCGAGGGTTGTTAGTCGATGCTATGCCAAGCCCACTCCAAAAATAATAAGCGCCACTTCGCGATATTTCTGCCGAAGCCCGGCTAAACTTTTCTAATTGGTAAAGGATCCGGCACCAAGTTCGCAGAATAAACACCGAAAATTAGTCTAGGGCCGAGAACGAAATAAACTAAGCGACCTGGGGGATGTACTCCGCAGAACTCCGTTTTTATTATAACTTTTCGAGCCGCAGGTACGCTTGGCATTTTGCAGGCTAAGAAATTCGCGGATTCAAATATTTATAAGTTCGAGTACAACACAGGCAGCGCCTCGTTTTGTGACGGATTCCCAAAGTCTGAGATCAGAGTATGTTATTGCTTTTCAGATACAGAACAGGCCCCGTTTGAATTGGTTGGCTTAGAGGATATGTGAAGTTGCGAACTTCCGACCAACCATGTGCACAACATATTACTTTGAGGTTCGCTTTAATCTTCTGCTTCTTGAATACACGGAAATCGCTGCTCGCCAAAATTTTACAGACTTACCGGGATAAATATTTATAGCGCACATTGTGCCAGTGCAGCCAAGTTTTCTTTGGGTTTCGAGTTGAAATCCTCGCGAGCGCTTCTGATGGTTATCCGGAAAATTAATTTTTGGCGCAAACAAACTGCTAAAACTTAATCAAAGTCAAAGACGGAGAGATTAATTTCTACTTACCTTTAATCCCAGGCAAACAACTTTTGATCAATAATCCAATCCACTCCCACGGAGTTCCTGAAACACCTAGACATAATGCACTAATGTATGCGCAAAGCATAATTGAGAAACAGTCATCAGTAAAGTATGTCTCTGTGATTATCTAATGCCTTTTATCTCTGCCTAAGACAAAACAAATATCTTGCAGCTATTTAACAGTTCCATTCTGTCTTAAAAAAACGGACTGAAACAAACAAAAGAACTGAAAAAGCTGAAGAAACTACTATGGGAAAGATAAAAGTAAATAGAAAGGTTCAGAACAGCAATAAACCCTGGTTCAATCAGAAAGCTAAAAAACTAGCAAATGGAAAAAATAAATGCTACTTGCAATACTTACCGACACCAAAAGAATATACCAGATACGCCCAACTGAGAAACAGACTCAACACAAAAATAAAGAAAATAGAACAGAATTCTGTAAATGATTCGCAAGCGACATAGAACACGACAACTTCTAATCCAAATAAAAACTGAATAGAAAAGAATAAGAACTATGTAATGGTACTTTTATTTAGCCTTTACGTTGGGCAATGTAAACTGTAGCGCGGCTTTTTCCCGTGTCCTATACTCTACTGTACTATGAATGTATATTGCCCCTTGTATGCTAGTTAGCCCAGTCGTAGGAGTACAAGACTCGCTCTTACCTCAGTGCAGCTAAGGATAATGTCAATATTGCTCTTGCTGGTCGGCTGGTAATAACCTATAATTCTGTAATTGCACATGCAAACCCTACTAAAAATAAAAATCAAACAGTTTACATGAAAACATACATACTCTCTAAAAAACATACATGTATGGAAATACATAAAAAGAATACTCAATGTTATATGCGCTATGAATAATAGCACGGAACAATCCACGGACTTAATGATCAATCTAAAGGCAGTGCTTAAATTTCGCACTTGAATTTACTGCAGAAGGTCCTGACTCCAGTAGCTTGAAATCAGCTGCAGCGATGTGTCAACAAGATAATGCAGTGCTTTGTCCTGGCTCTGCTAATTCAGCAAGTACGAGCAAGTTGCCTTTGGGCGCTTCTTAACTCGTTGCAGCTATTACACAATGCTTTGCAATAGCAGTTAATTCTTTATTACGGATTTGGGATTTGTTACGGTTTAAATCGACTTTTACGGCACCGCGCTGGTTTATACAAATACTAAACGGCCGGCGCGGACGATATTTTACAGAATCGGAACAAAGACTTACCTAGGCCGCTGCCCAACCCGCAACAAGAAATGCCGGCTAAACATTAGGGAAGCGAGGGAGAGTTCTTTACGAGATTACCAACGGGAAACGGCCAAAGGGGCGGTAAACATTGATAAAATTAAATAGGGCCCCACCCGGTTTCATTAACATACACGAAAATACAAGGATAGACCCAGAGTAACACCGGGAAAATAAAATAAGCCGACCTTCCAACTTATCACCTTGGCGATATCCAAAACTCGACGGGAATAGTATAGTAGAGCAACTACACGGTTTCCACACTGCAGCGACAAATGCACCGACCTACCTGTGATGTTGCTAAACTGCTTTCAAGCTCCACTTCACATAAAATCGGACACAGTGTATAAATAATATAACCTGAAGGTAAGCATGCACAAACACGTGGAAGCAAATCATAAGGCGTTATTCTATGAACGGATCTATTGGTCTAAACACATGTAAATTAGATGGACACACACAATGTAAACATAGCATAGCGTAATATACGGCTAAACTACACCCAGCTGGGGGCGCTTTACTTCTAATGACTAACTATACATGCAAATGCAATCCGCCTAGGTCCGGTAACGGGGTATGATTAATTCAAATGTGAATACAAGTCGCCTAGGGCCTGTGACAGTACGTGACTAATTTAATTGCAATACAAGCCGCCTAGAGCCTGTGACAGTACTTGATTCGTCTAATTGCAAATACAAGTCGCCTAGGGCCTGTACGTGATTAATTTAAATGTAAAAACAAGCTGCCTGCGTCCATATATGACTAAATACAAAGGAGCGGAGAGCCGTCTGGAGCCTGTGACGCTATATGATTGATTTAAATGTAAATACAGCACTCTACTTATTTAACGGCTTCGATTGAAACCTGATTTCCGGAAATCGGAGCGCTTCTCGGTTCCCGTTATCATCAGGGAAAGAAAATGTAAGGCTTGCTTGGGCAATGACAAAATTAGCCAGGCCTGAAACTCGCACGCTTGCACTAAAAGATCCCAACAGGTGTTGGACGCATATGCCTTCCAGGCTTATGAACTCCAACAAGCGGCGACGGCCATCGAATCACAGCGGCACCCACGTACAACTCCACAACCTTTCACTCTTACGCCCTGTTCAGAACTCTCTCAACGAAACACGCGGTATTCGGCACACTTAAAATTAAACCGTACCGGCACTCCCCCCCCCCCCCCCGCAGAAGGCGGCGGAGCCGCTCTCGAAAAGAAAAACCTGTTAGCAGTAACTGCACAACAAAACACGACCAAGACCGACGCTGGCTCCTCACAGACTCCCAACCGAAAAAAACGCCAGACCAAGCTTTGCGCTCGGCGCTCTGTCACGCCAGCAGATGTGGCCAATCAGAACGCAGCGTGTAACAGCTTTACAACACGCTATATCGGTAAACTGCGACAGAAGCTGAAATTATCCTGCTTGCTCTCATTGACTGTGTTTTTGAATATGCTGAAAACAAGCGTTCTTGTACGCGATAGGGGTAAACAGGTACACAATCAGCTGCATAGAGATTGGAGCGGAACGCTAAACCTTTAAATAAAACCAAAAGCTACGTGCGTGTTTGAATTTTTGTTTGATGCAAAATAATAAAATGTGACCCAAACGGACCCGATATACAGGTACGCTCGTAAAATATAAAAATGGCCTGACAGTTTTCCCAATCTTCCTGAGCCGTACATTCACTCGTAAAATGTAATTGCAGCAAGTAAACTTGCCTTTACTTCGTAGCAAGATGGCCAAGACGTCAGCTCTGTGTGTTGACAAAGACAATAGCTCCCCTGAGCTAGAATGGCAGCCGAAATAGCGGCTTCTGGCCATAAACTGCTATGTCTCGGGGATGCTTCCCAAGCTGGCACTTATAATATTTCGCGTGGCGTCCCTTTGGCAGTCGGACGACAGACACAGCTAGGTTGTTGGCAAGCAACTTTTCCCCGCTGCCTCTAAGCCCGCGCATGACTTGCTTTGTTCTATTAATAAAGCTCGACACTCGTAGGTCTTAAATGTATAATGTCTTAATCTAATTACTGCAATATAGAAACTACAGTTTAGTTTTATTCTTAGCAAAATAATGGTTAACTACTAAGATAATCATTAACTGCGAAGTTAAGAATATCCCCAATGAAAGACTGAAGAATGATAACAGCAAATTAAGCAGACAGTTAAGTTCATTACTTGTTCCAAACAAACGGAACAGAACTATCGCTGTGTATATCTTTAAAAAGAATCATAAGTATATATCTACTTGAAAATTATAGAGAAATGGTTCACTACGATAAATCTTTTTGCCTTGCTAATAAAGGTAAAGTTATAATGCTACATTAAAAATACAGGTCAGACGAAATAGATCAACAATCGACAGCATATTTATCATCAAACCACTGAGTTAAATCTGTAGACTACAATAGCATCTACTACTTTTCTTGGTTTTACAGACCTGATAAGAGTATTCGATGAAATAAAACTCCTGGACACTGTAAACCTACTTAGAGAAAAATGAAATACTATATAAAATGATTGATATGAGCTTAAAAGATTAAATATCTTCTTCTATGATCTTGAGATGTCGAATAAGCTACAACAACATTAATTATGATTTTTATTCGGATGATGCATATTTTGCCAGAAACAGAGGACAACTTACAAAGACCCATGGACTCTATCAAGTAACTCGTTAGCACTGCATAACCATATCCACGGAAGAAAAGTCCAAACTATTGTGTTCACCAAAGATTCTTGAATATGTAAGTTGGTGGTAGAACACAAAACCATTGAGCAAGTCAAGCAATTGAATTATTTCAAGGTAGATATATCAAGCAACCACGATCTGATAAAATTGGAAATTATCAAACTACTAAAGTTGCTTCTACATATGGTTCCATACGGAAGGTAATTTAAAAAAGTAAATACATGAGAACGTGAGATAAAGTCTTCTTCATTTTCTGCAATTATTAGGTCTCGTTCTATTTTTCTACTTTCTGCCTCTTTTGGGATTTCAACTATTTATCTTTCGGGGTGTCGACCAGAGGTCTTCTGCTATGGTTTTTAGTCTTTGCTCACTTCGCAATTCTGTCTAGGTTTGTTGTGTGTATATAGTCTCTCCATTACCGTCTTCTCTATCTCTTCCATTTGACTACATATTCCATTTACATTTCGTCCCTTATCTGATTTGTTCTCCCAGAATTAGTCCTTTTATTGTTCTTAAAGTCTTCACTTCAGTACTTCTCATCAGTAGCTGGTTTTGAACGCTTTTGCGCGAGTTTCAGCTGCATACGTCTAGTATGTGCTCACACATGTTTTGTAAATCCTGCCTTCACTTTCCTTTGGCATGTATTAATGCAGTTCGCTCTAATTCACTCAATTAAGTTTCTGTCGCTTGATAGTTGTATTCCAAGGTAGTTGAATTACATCGCACTTATTCTATTAACATATCGCCAGCTATTAATTGTTTGCATCGCAAAGGATCTTTTGAGTTTATCATAGACTTGGCTTTTTCTGTGGATATAATCATATTTACTTTTAAAGTCAATTGAAGTGAAGTCAAAATTTCTAAATCATGTCTCTAAGTAGTGTTAATTTATGACATTGAAGCGAAAGCCGAGGCTAACAAAACCACAAGCATTTTGAGAAGAGCAAAAATGCAAGCGTTAAAAGCTATAACAAGTAAAAGACTACGAGATCGGATAAGAAACGAAGAAATGCGGAAATGTGAAAGGAATCGTATAATAAAGTGGGAAAGACAGAGAAACAGATTTTGGTACCACAATTTCAAAAGAATGGCCCCAACACAGTGCTGGACATGGTCTTACAAGGAAAACCAGCAGGTCGTCGTCCTCTGGGAAAAACTCGCAAAAGATAGAAGGACAGTTTTAGAAAGGTCTTGAAAACAGAACAGACCATTAGGTCTTAAATAGGAAAGGGGTAGACTTAGATATAAAAGTTTGGAATATCCAATATTTTACTTTTCATGGCTTTCAACAACAAGTCTTTGCAATCAAACGTGAGAGCTACTCAAAATGGTGAATTCAACGGAACATTGGAATTTGCTATTGACAAGGTCCAAATACCAACAGTGCTTTGATTTTTAGTTTAAGTACTTACAGAATAAGTTGTCATTTTAAATCTCACTGATATATTTTCCAAAGTGGGGTTTAACAAACAGCGTCACTAACTATCAAACATCCACGAAAGATGCTGCTATGGTTTGAATTTTCAATTTCAAGATACGAATTCGTGAGATCATGTTGAAAATATGAGCAAAATATTGTCTAATTAAAGATAACCGTTACTTGCGCTTTTGGTCCATTTATTGGTGTACTTGGAATATCAGCCGTCTTTAATCATTTCTATATATGATATGATAAAACATATCATAATAGACCACTTCCAAAAATGACATCATTCAGATAACAATTCCTATATAATGTAATTTAACTATAACAACAACAACTAAATATAATTTGACAAGGTCTAGGCATGCAGAGTATCACTTAGGTACGAACTGATATGGCCATATAGTCAAAGTTCTAGTTAGAATTTTACTGAGACTAAGGAATTCCATCTCTATCAATGGATCTTTTACATGCTACACATTGGTTTTAAGCATCAATCCTCCGAATACCACTTGAACTATTCATCTAGTCGATTACATTTGCAAGGTTAGCTCTCAAAAATGTTTTTATGTAACCTCTTAATTTAATCGACTAAATGAATAGTTTTTACGGTGTTGTACATTTTAGTAATATAATTTAACCTAATAATATTAAATTGTTAGGTGTAACACTTTTAATGCATTGGGTAGTACTGATAATTAGTTCGAGCCCACAAATGAATTTCCAAACAAAAAGATATCAGCGGGAAAAATACTCTCAGAATAGTCAGTGAAGAGATATTCCGTAAGAATCATACTCTACGTGCTATTTACTCAAGAAACGTAGATTTTGTAAAATGCAGGAGGCAAAAATTCAATTATCTCCGTGGAACTAAGATAAATAGCCTTGAAGTCATTAAATCATGTAATTCAATATAAGGTTTATCAAAAAGGGCCAAATAACAAAAATAAGGACATAAACTGTACATGTAGTACTAGTGAATCACCCGAGCTACGCTTCGGTTAGCTAATTTAAGAGAGATTCATTAATATAAATTTAAAAAAAGATGCATCGGCGGGAATCGGCCCCGGCCGCCCACGTGGCAGGCGAGCATTCTACCACTGAACCAACGATGCTTCGTTGAAGACGGCTCTACTATAATGGTATATGTACATTAATGGTTTTATAATTTAATTTTACTTTACTTTTTCGTACTTTTTTTAAAAATAAAAACCGGCTTAGGATCAAAGTCTAAAAATTTGCAAAATTTTAAGATATCCTACAATTTAATCGGTCCAGTATTTTCGGAGGAGATAGCGAACAAACATACCTACAAACATACAAAGAAAGAGACCATAGATTTTATGGTATAGATTGATTCAGAAAGCAGATCATTTTAATTAATACAATTGTCACTTTCTGTGAGCTTAATTTGAACCCTAGACTGCTTTTTAGTCAAACACTTTAATTTGATATAGCGTAAGTCATGGTATTCACTGGTCATGCTAGAAGTCTACTTTAGCAACGATCAAAAATTAATAATGAGTGGATTTACTCCACTCTAGGCCCACTCGAAGACTTTCTGGAAGAATTTTCAGATGTGGCGGTTGACTATGACAAGTTTAGTAGAGCACGTTGTCATATTCTGGACTTGTAGGGAAATAGCAGATGGTGACAGACGAAGGGTATAGCATGAAGAAAATGATCAGTAATCGAGAAGCAAATACAAACATTAATTCGACATTTGCATCAGCGCAGGAGGTCAATCTTTCTTACAGTACTTACCAATCCATGCTTCAGCAAGATTAAGGTCTCCAACTCTACCCTTTACAAGTGCTTTGTAAAATCATCCCGAATAATCTGACTCAAAAACAGGAGCTCTGTCAGTGGTCTATTACCCTTGATGATCTGACGAATTGTTCAAAAAATGTGTATTGATCAATGACGGTTAAACCAGCCTGGGCATATCAATTCGCAAAATATGCTAAAATGGAGCTCAAGAAATTCCCATTTTTTAAATAAGAAACCGCTAATTTACACATATATACTGTAGCCCCAAGATCAAGATGATGATATAACCCATAATAATAATAAGAATTTTACACTTTAAACCCTAAATTGCCATGATCAATTCAAATGTCTAACTGTATAAGCTATTTCTAGTGCCACGAACGCTTCATTGCGTTAATTTTATATTCAAGAGTCATTACATAAGTGGTGATAATTTTTTGATAATTTTAACTAGATTCACATAGCAACAAAGATAAGTGCAAATCTAGTTAAAATTTTATTAAAAAACATATTACCACGAATGTAATTCGGCGTGACAGTCCAAGTTGTAGATAGTGCTTGATGGAGCTTCCAGATGAGTTGTAATGCTAGCTTCCGCATAAATTATAATTAAACATTAACAATGTATTTAATTTATACATCGCCCATCCACCACGACCAGTTTAGGGGATAATTCCGAGATAATTCCCAAATATAGTTTGCAGAGAGAATTCCATTTCAATTCCACCCTTTACCTGTTCCTGTTCCAACTCCAGGAAGACGAAGAACCGCTCTCCCGAATAAGTTATAATTTAGTAACAATATACGTTTCATTATGCTTGTAATTATAGCTAAACAGAATAAAACTATCTAAGGTCATTTCCTGGTGTTTGTTTGCTAATTAAATATATATCTGAGGGGACAATAATCTCCGACTTGAGCTTAACCTGAGGTAGTAATTTTGACACCCTTAGTAAAGGGGGTGAAATATCACAGAGTCTCCTGTTATTTTTAACAACTGCTGCTCACCTACTCCACTTTTAGCTAGTTGTGTTACAGCAGAAGAACGATTTGAATGATTTGTGAAAAAATAGTAGCTGTAATCAGCTACTAGCAAATAGTCAATATAATTATGCTGCTACTAGCAAATAGTCAGTGTAATTACCTACTATCAAATAGTCAGTGTAATTTTGATGCTATTGGTCGATTTGAAATTTTTTCTCATTACTATTGGCTGAGAGGATTGTTTAAAAAATAATCAAAACAATTTTTATTCGATACTTTATTCGGTGACGTTATGGTTGGGTAATTGAGTATTCTTTAACATTTTCAGGGGCTGATTAACATGTTACTGCTCGAAATGTTTGCCAACAAGATATCAAAGGATATTAAAATATAACCACGATATGCTCTTCATTTTTTTATATCCAACATCATGTAAGGAAAAAATGAAAAGAACTATATGTCTCCACACAAACGTCTTTGTGTAAAGAACTATTCATCCAATTAAATGCATTTTTTTTTCATTAGTGCCAATCACAATAGTGCTTTTTTATTCAAAGCTAGTTCTGCATGTGGTGTACTTCCAAAAATGCAAGAGGTTATTGAGTCTCAAAAAATGTATTATTTCAATACCTGAAATGAAAAAATTCAGAACTTAATGCCACCATAAGTTATATTTACTGAAGCTATTACCTACTACTTTTGTATCGCTAGCTATTTGTTAGTGTGCGTTCCTCGTAAACTGATTTATAAAATACTTATTTAGTTTTAAAGCGAATAGAAACTGTCAAACATTAATTGGTAAGATACCCGTTAGCTATTTATCAAGATATCTGTATAGTGCCATAGGTTCAAGAACCAGAGTTTATAATACTAACAATTACTTACTGAGCGCCAGGCTCTTTAAATCATGTGCAACTTTCAAATAGTACGATAGAGCCCATCGAAGCATTAGTTGAGACAATGAGCAATAATAACAAAATGTAACCACGATAATATGTAGGATGTCAAAGCATATGTACGTATAATAACAATTATATAAATTATTTACCTGTAGTAAATATTTATATCTATAACAAATTAGGATTATCTAACTAAAATTACACGACGTAAAAGTCTGAATAAATATAACTATATGTGAAAATTTCCATATATAGTTTTAGATATATACTAATACTTAAAAGTTTCCTACCGGTAACCTATTACAGATTCGTTCACAGTTAAAGTTATATTAAATTCTATATATTAACTGCCAAAATATTTACCAAAAGTTCAATTATCCTAAATTCACTATATCTTTGTGTATATAACTTTATAGCAATATATCTCCCGCATGCAGAAGTGTACAACAACGACCAAATAAATCTGCTGGTATAGCTACGACCAAATCAACACAATCCCAGTAATCACTTGTCGAACCGAATTCAACGTGTTCCAATGCCAAATAGCTCACGAAGAAATACTACATCTATTGTATTAGGCTGCCATGAAAAGGATCAGTAATCGACTACCATAACAACGCCGTAGAGAAATATATGTTATAGAACTGTAACCAAACTGTGCAATTGTTCTAACCTAAAGATGTCATTGGGCTAAATCGTAATAGTAAACACGATATGCTTTACAGGAAAATCTCTACTAAGTCAATGTACAGATCGCCACGAAATAGGGACCTCTGCTACATTTTAATTCTGCGTCTCCCTCCACAATAGAAACGAAATAAGTTGCCAACCTCGTTAAAATCCCCTAACACAGGTACGTACCAGAAGAATTGTCGAACAGACAAGTTTAAAATATACTTGTCTTCTACATTGGTTGCCTAATGAGAAGACGCAAAATGTCTATTATTTAATTGTTTAAACATAACAGCGTTATAAACTTAACAGGAAAAAAATCACATTTCTTCAAGAAATTGCTCATATTGGAAGATACTCGAAACGCTATAGGTAACATGTCTCAAACAATTACTTAGCAAACCGAAACTAATATTGAAGTTTCTGTAGTTTGTTGGCAGCAAGCATTTTAAAATTTGTACAAACAAAAGCGACTGAAGCAAAAACATTTAAATCTTACTCTACGATGTTAAGGCTATTGAAATGTGTGACGGTGTTAAATCACGTACGCAAGCAACGCAAGCATAACTCATTGCAAGAAAGGAGACTATGGAATCTCATGCTACGGAGTACAACAATGCAATAGACTCGGGGATTTCTGAATCGCATTAAACAGTAGAAGCATCTCACAGGGAAGCTGCATGGAGAGTTAGTTCATAATGTTCTGGTTATGGATCAAAACATCTTTATGTTGGTATACAAAAGTACAAAGTTTGGAGTATTAAAAAAAACATGGATACAGACAGTAACTTAAAAAAAGAATTAAATATGCAAAAACGCAAATTGAATTAAAGGAATAGTTATTTACGTTACAAGTATAGAAAGTGGAGCTTTTCAGTACAAGTGAGATGTTTCCGGAAGAGGCCGTTAGGCCGAGTCCGGAATTTCGAGACGAGTATGGAAAAGCCACTTTCATACGAGTTTCGTATAATATTTTTTTGTACACTAGCATACCAAATGGAATAATAAATTTATCCTCTCATCTGAATTTGCTGTAAAATTTATTAATTAGAAAGTTACACTTTGCGGTATTTGTACGGCAAAGAAAAATTCATACAGCAAAGTGCTACTTTGCCGTACGAATACCGCAAAGTACTACTTTGCCGTACGAATACCGCAAAGTGTAACTTTCTAATCAATAAATTGTACCGCAAAGCGGCTCTTTCAATGCTAGTGTGCAAAAAAATATATTAAAGCTAAGGAACCAAATTTGAACTGGAGAAAGAAAACATACAAGTTTAAAACATGTGAATTTTGAAGCACTAGTAAATTACTAAAAATATGTTCATCACGAAATGCGATCGCTTATTAAATAAAACAGTAAGGAATTAATTTAAATACCGCAGATTTTAAAACCAATCACTTCTATAATAAAAATGGTTTCCTTGATTAGGGAAATGTACACAATATTGTAAATCTCTGTCACGTGAATAACAGTCTAGAATTATAATTCTGTCAGGTAAGCATCTGCTATATTTCAAATCGAATTGTTGTTCTACTCTGCACGTAGGCAAGTAGATATAAAATTTGAACTAGACATAATTTGATTACATTGTAATTAATCATCAACATCTATAGAAAAATGTATAATACACATGAGGGTTTATTTTCCCCATTGCAGTTACATCAAATAGTTCATATATTATGTTCTATTGCATGTAAGTCGATGATCTGAAAAACTGAAAAAGATATTTTTAATAAAAAAAGTCCCCAATTGTTTTATAATTATATACTTATAATAAATATACTAAAATGAACTGAACACATACACTGATGATCGTTAATCAAGAAATACAAATACGTCTTTTTACCATCGCGAAAGAAATATCAAAATGCCGCGCTTCTTTATACAACGATCTTCCTAGACGTATATAGTTATCCTTAACGTCTTTTTAGTAAATCTGTTTCTAATCGCATACTAGCTTTTGACAATCAATAACTTAGGGTTGATACCATCGCTCTATCCTGTTCATATGTAAAAAGTAAATGTTTTGTGAATATAAAAAATACTGACAGTCAATTACACCAATACACAGCCAACCGATCCACCATTCAGCATAACTTATCATTTATATTTGACTGGTACAATTGCTATGTAAAACATACAATTTCAATATATCAATCGTAATTTTTATGTCTCATATGTAGGGAAATGCAATTTTATTTGTCACGATTTGTAGGAAATGTAAATTAGTTCAATTTATTACGCCGTGACGTACATATCTACCAATAATTATGTATACAATTCTATGTTATTGTAATGAAATCCTTTTTTGATAGTTATGTTAAAGTTGTAAGACATATCTGGAACACAAAAATTTAAAAAGAAATATTCAAAAAATATTAATGATACTATTGCAAAAAATATTAATTTTAAAATTTGGATATTCCCAAATATCTAAATTTTAAAATTAATATTTTTATGCACAATTAACATTATTCAATAAGTTTTTAATACTAAACGACGCGACGTGGAAAACTATTCTCTTTAATTTAGTACCACTACCATTTTTTTCCATAAAAATGGTGAGCAGAAATATGCATAAACGTGATAAGCCATGTAGGCTATGTTCAGAGGTATGATCAACCACCCGGTATATAATTATGGCCCCATCCGTATTATA